>JAOVVB010200914.1:0-10885 GCA_028570985.1 Heterobranchus longifilis
ATGTAGTATTGGTACAAACAATATTATAAATTGGTTGTTTCAAATGAGTGAAGATTTTTTTGAACCACCAGAGGGCGTACGGTCTTTTTCTGCCTCATTCATTTTCTAAAAGACCAACATCTAATCACATACAGTAACATAATGCCCATAACAACACTAAGACTATTTTATTATATTAGATTATGGTGTGCAGACATACGTGTACACATGTGTAGCCAACATGTGTACTGATTCACTGAATGTATTTGTACTATAGTTTGATAATTAAAAAAGGAACTTACAGATACTCCAGATGTGGAAGGCCTGAGAATGCATCATCCCTCACAGTTGTAAGAGAATTGGAATTCAAAAGCCTGTAATGAATAATAAAATACACATTAACAGATGCCAGCTGCAACACAATGCACTATTGTATGCCTCTGTCTGAAAAACAGATGCAATTTCTCAGATTGTGATTCGGCAAATCCTAATACCAACACATGACAATTATATCACTACAGTTTATGGCGTCTATCACCATTTCAGTACACTGTGGTACAAAAACACATCTTACAAACAAACTGTGGGCAAAAGCAGTGCCCCCTGTCCCACAGAGGAGTAACCACAGACACTTGTATTGCACTAAAACATGACCCCACCTATATCAAGATGCAGCACACGCAAAAACAAAACAAAATAGTCAATTTTAAGGGGAATGGTAAAAAAAAAAAAAAAAGGAGCAGCAGCTGCACTCTCAACACAACATGTATTTAGCTGTAAATCGTGGTGTGTGTTATGACTTTAGTTAGATGCTCTGAATCTGCCACGCCTTTGTTTCTGCTGACTATCACTATTGGAGTAACAACGTAGATTTATGGCCTCTGGTATGTACAGTATGGCATGGGGCTGCACTGAAAGCTTTCCAGGTGTCCAACCCTTTTAAAACTGTTCCTGCTTATTGCTTTAACAAACAGACATAAATCTGTATTAAAGTAATGCAGAAACAGAAAGTAAGCTACTGGACATATGTGTGATAATGTGTGATTCAATAGCATAAAACCTTGATGAATTAATGCTATTACATTCATGCTATTTATGTTAATATTATAGTTTATTATTTCTGTGTAACAAGGGTGTTGTTGTGTGTATTGCAGCGTATCACCATTAGGCTGCACAGCCTGATGCATTTACCATGGTAAACACACAGGGCCGTTTCTTGCTATATGCGGACTCTGTGGTTGCATAGGGCCCCCAATTCATGTCCAGTCCTATTCTGCCTCTGATTGGCTTACCCTGTTATTTCTACCCTAACAATCCCACTCCTCATGCCTAAACCTATGCAACGAAATCACCGAAAGCAATGAGTACTAACCAAGGAAATTCCTGGCATCCCAGGAAAAAGAAATTGGCCACCAGGGGGCCTTCAAGATGCCATTTAAGGCCTTTTTTTCTCAGTCAACACGTTTTGATTCCTTAAAAACACAAATTTGCTTCTAATATAAAAAAAAACATTTTAAGGAACACTGTATGCAACATCCATCTCATGTATGCACATTTGGGAAATGCTATAATGCAGATTCGGTAAAAATAAAATAAAATCAGGAGTTTCTTGATGTACGGGAGATACAGTGTTTCCCATTTAAGATCATTTTCTGTAGGTTTAAATTGCTGGGGTCAACTTGAGATATTTGAATCTGAGAGAAAAAAAAGATGACCAGATTGATGCATTTAAATGTTAAATGCCCCCCTTGGAATGGAATCCCCCCACCATAGTTTCACAAAATAGGAGGCCCCCCACACAACATTTCGCATAGGGCCCCCCAAAAAGCTAGAAACGGCCCTGTAAACACATGAAGCCACATCTAAGTTTAAAGTCACCAATTTGTTTTGAAATCAATCTGTCTGCACAGTTGTGTCCTAAATGGAGCCTTTGCTGCACAAGGTAAGGACAAATCCTAAAATATTCCAACACAGAGGAGTGATATGCAGTAATTGAAGAAGTCTTACAGTAGCTGCAGGGATGGCATGTGGGCAAACATTGCCTCTTTGACCTCGGAGAAAGTCCCATTGACGATACTCCTGAAAGGAAGAAACATTGACATGATCAATCAGAGAAATGACTGCATTGCCTTTCAACATCATTAAAAGATGGAGTACATTATAAAACACAGCCAGGGAGAACTGCAGTGGAACTTAATAAGCCCATATTGCTGCATATTATCCATGCATGTTGAGTGAAAACACAGTATATAGAGGTACTCACAAAGAATTGATGTCGTTGGGGCTAATCCGTGGCACATAGGAGGACCCGACGCAGATGATGGACTCCCTGGAGCAGCTGCATGTTGAAGGACATCGGAAAACCTTCTTCAAATGACCCGGTTGAGACAGGAAGCACAGCGACACAGAAAACAATGCCCAAATCTTGAGAGTTGGCAGCATCTTTCTTGCCGGGCGTGCATGTGTGAGGTTTTTTCTGAGAGCACGGATCGAGGCAGATGGCACCGCGCGTTTCCACCCTGCACCATGAAATGCTGCACTGGCTCCCTGACATCAGCAAATCAGCTGCAGCTCCCCTCCGTCCACTTTAATTATTTATTAAGTCAGAGCTCCAGTCGGATAACTGTTGGTTAAACAACCAAGCACCACACATGCATGAGGAAAAATAAGGCGATGGTCGGAGGCGTCTCAGTTAAAGACGCGCTTCAAACATGGCCGTTTTTTAATACAGGTGCCATTTATCGATATATAGTTTCATTATATTAGCAGATATGCCACGTGCCCCCAGTCATGCATTTATAGACTTCCAAGTCAGTTATTTACACATGCACATTTTATTGCCAATTTTGACATAATTTGTCACGCGTCTCGGCTATTTGTGACATTTTATAATATGGCTTTGTTTACAATTTACAATCAAATGCATCATATGAAAGTCTCGTTTGTCTGAGACGCTAGGAAGTGATATATTATTAACACTAATCAGGGAAATGTTACATACAGTAAACAGTACAGTATCTCTGCTGCACACAGACAGAGGCTCTGCAGCACCAAGGACAGCGCCTCTGCTTTTAAACTTCATACAATCTGAGTGGCTGCCATAGAAATTACATTTTATTTCTATGGTGGCTGCATATGCAAAGTATACACCATGTAGGCCTATGCAGTATGTAGGGACACCTGCATCAACATGAGGTAGGGGCCCATGTTTAATAAACTGCTAAATGTGGAATCTTGGACTTGAGTGAAAGATAGAAATCCCTTCGAAAACTTGAGAATAAAAAAAATCTGAAGCGATGTGTTAAATAGTTTCAGCCAACTATTTGCATTTGATTAGAATGACTGCATGACTAAATAGTTTTTATTATTGTGTTGGCTGCTAAATATGTCACTTCCTGCCACAACAAGAGACAACCAGGATGTACCTGTACCATTCTGTATCCTTTACTTATATTACTTGTTTTTATTTGATTTACCTATTTCATTACCTGTTTCAGTTCTGTTTTACAATACTGTAGTTATTCACTATTTGTGTTAATTCCATTCATTGTATTTTGTAATTTAAAGTCTATTGGATTGAATTGAAGTGAAAATGGTCATGAATATGAATGCTCAGCTCACGAGATGCATAAGCCAGATCCAGAATTCTGCATATCAGTAAACAATACTACTACTACTACTACTACTACAAAAAAGTAAGTAATTGCAAGTAATTCCCCTAATCAAATAGTCACACTTTCATCGTCTACCTACAACAAAATTCATAGGTCACTGACGAAATACTGGAGGAATAAATATTATTTAAAAACCCACTTTGCCTTGTTTTCCAGGCTTTTGAGACAATTTTAGCAAACTTAAATGCATCAAACGTAAACTTTGATAATACGGCAGAATATTTCAGGGCTTTGTCGAGCAATTTCATGAAAAATTAACATTCTTGGATCATCATAGCATGTATGATACAAAATAAAATGTGACTCACTTTCTCAAATCGCAGTTCTGTTTTCCTCGTGAATATTTATGAAACTGCCAAACCCCAGAGAAGAATGAATACTGTGTCCTTTAAGATCTTTGGCTGCAAGATAAGCAAGATGTAACATTACATTATTTTATTTATTTGCATTTATTAATAAAAAATAAAAAAAGGTCACAAAGCAAGAACAAAGCTGGCAATGATTATGTTGCGTGCATCTTCATTGTCTGCATTTTTAAATGTGGTGCTACATTCTCCAGTTTTTTTGTTTTGTTTCCATTTCAGCAATCTTTTGATTATTTCATCTCTATTCAGACATTATAAAACAGATTGTTGTTGACGTGTTAACTGCTACTGGACATATTAGGGATTCCATACAAGTAAAATTAACTTGAAGAAAATTATAATTACAGGTTTTGGAGATTTCTTTTTAAAGAATGAACAATTGGGTCGAGAGGTTAAATCCTTGTATCTGATTGGCTAATCCTGCTCTGGAGCATGCATGCATTTAATCATGTGATCCAGTGGCAGCTACTCTTAAAGGGACACATTGAAGTATAAGGTAAAAACAGACCCAGGTCAATAATATTATACACTCGCATAACAAATACAATTATAAACCAATCATGTTGTGTTATTTACTGATGAGGATTATAAAATAACAACATGGAGGCTCCTATTTCCAGTCTATGGTCGGAATCAGGATGGAAAACTTTATTACTCCTTTCAATCTAAAGGCAGCGCATAGCAGATCCACTCTTTCCGTTCTTACCTTTCACAATAAAAGTCCTAGACATACATACCACGTAACTGTTTAACAGAGGGAACACAAATTCACTCTGAGCATTTTGCTAAAAGGAAACTCATATTATCTGATAGTAGCTTAACGTTAAACTCTCCACAATATCTGAGACACAGATGCTGCTCTCCGAGGGACATGACAAAAAAAAGATCGTCTCCCGGTCGTTGATCCTGCCTGCGCGAATTGTGAACCTTTTATTGAATAATTGTCGCATGTATGAATAGATTTGATGCAAAATATTTGCCGGCGATTGTTTCGTATTTTCGTGTTGTTTATTCGTCATGTCCCCGGTGCAGCCTGAATTGTGGCATTTCCATGTCTTTTTTATAATAAAGCAGTTCTAGGTGCTATATAAATACTGTGAAAGTATCAAAAGGGAGGAGGGTCTTAAAGAGACAGGCGCTAAAACTGAGCATTTCAGACAGAGGGTGAATACAGGTATATTCAGACAGAAAGTATGAGAAAATAATGTGTTTTTTGAACATTAAAGCATGTAAACATGTTCCAATAGAAACCCAAAACACAAATATGAACCTGGAATTGAGCAGAATGTGTGACCTTTAAATGCAGATGATAAACTAACTTACTTGGGTCATAATGTGGCATAATGTTTTCCCCATAATCTTTGCTGTTTGATTTACCTGAGCTGTTTCCTTATTATATTGCAATGCTCGACATTAATACACTCGGATCACACTGATAACAGGAGTGCATAAAAAAGATAGTGGACGATCCGTGTAAGTTTCTCAGTGGCAGCCCTTTTCTGATTTACACACTGCAGCAGACTTGATCAATAGAGTGGGGGGGGGGTGTCCTTTAATATTGGACAGCACAAAAAAGTGGGTCTGACTCTCTCGATCCCCTCAGCATCTCTGCAACCTCAGCAGAAGTTGAGGAAACCTTGCAGACTGGTGACAGGCAATGGAGAGAGAAAAGAAAGATATATTGGTTTTTTTCCATCAGGTTTTTGACTGAGGCCGCCAGTTTAGTACCGTTCCACATTCAGAATCAGTCAATTAATCTACAGTTGGTTATTTCTTAATTCTGAATATAGAGCTGCATAATAAATATTGTTTTTAATTGTCATCGTTGACTCCCGTCCAGGAACTACAGATGCAAATTAGCTTTTAGCTATTTCTGGTGCAATATATTTATTGTGCATTGTCCCTGTCAAATAAACAAATAATAATAATCATGATATCAACCTGCGCAAACTACACGTGCATCACACACACACACACACACACCTGGAGGTGCCACCAAAACAGCCTAATAATGATCATCATGATGAAGTATTTAAATTTAAGATGAAGCTCAACTACAACAGGCACCATTAGACTGTTATAGGAAATACAAGATACACAATTACACCCAAACAGCCAGCAGTGGCCCTGGTATCTGTATAAAACTGCACTTTAAAATCTAACTATATTCTTTTTCAAAATGGTCCCGAACTCAATGTTACATTTGTTCAATAAAATAATGTTGGAAATGGATGTATTTTAGCAGCAGAAAGGCAAGACTGAATTCACTTTACGATCACGATATTCAATGTCATCGCTTATTTCCCCTCATATCGTGCAGCCCTAAATCTGACTGAGGCTGATGCAACTTTTGCATCCACAAAAGAAGCCGACAACACAGTGTTAGAAAACCGCTGTTTTGTGACTGCCACTTCTGCTGCACTGTACCGGAGCCGTCACGGTGCTGATGCAGCTCCCTGATCCACCTATCCTTGGTTCTGCTGTTGCTACACATGCATCCCAATACTAATTACGTATTTAAAATACAAAGTATGAGTTTGTCAGCAGGATTAGAAAAAGACCTCTTGGCTGATTTTCATGAAACTTGGTGGACAGGTGTAGCATGGGCGAAGGAAGAACCCATTACATTTAGGAACGGATCCAAATCACGGGGCAGATGAGATAGAGTAAGGCCTTGGTGGAGGTCGATATTCTCCAAGCATTTTTCTAGTTTGTTTTTGTTGTATTTGCTCTTAAAACCATATGACACATTTCACGTAAACAGATTTTTTTTAAATTTTTTTTAAGTGCAACAATTTGTACGTGAATAGTGCAGCTGCACAGGACAGTCAGGAATGTGTTTTTGGAAATATAAGAGAGACAAATGAGCTCAGAAAGATCATTTTGAAGAATTACCAAAAGTAATCCAAAGTATTTAGAATCCATTACTTAATTTCAGTAATCCATTGGAATAGGTTATGTTATGTATTCAGTAATCTGTAGTGGAATAAGTTTTAAAAGTAACCCTGATAATCTGCAGCAGATGAAGAGGAGGGCACAGGAAGAAGTTGGACAGTGCAGTATTGAAATATAGATTAGTCATCAGTCAGTGAGGCCTTAGTAAGAGTCTATTTTTACTTGCTCTGCTTCCTAATGACTGAGACCGGAGAGCAGAGGGAATAAGACAAAAGAAAACCTGATTAAAGATCAATTCCCCTGGTGAAGTTTTGACTGAAATCCATCAGTGCGAGTACAACAGTATCTTTTCAATTGTTAATGCTGCACACAGCGTAGATTCAGTGAATGTTTCCTTTACTAAACACAGGAGTGATCTATGTTTGGCGTACTTCATTGATTATCTGTTCCTTGCGATCGCTGCCACAGCCTGAAAGTAAACGAGCTAATCCAATAGTCGGGCTTCAGATGGAGATAATGCTTTTGTATCACATTACAACACACTGCACAAGACGTGGCACAACACAATACTACATTACAGAGCTCTATTGTTTCAGATATCAATGAGTGGGAAAGCCTAATGTATTCCCAAAACAGAATGCACATAAAGTATGCACAGCCATGCGTCTGTGTAACATTAGCAAAGAAAAAGACATCAAATTCAAGGACTTTTCAAGGTCTTTCCAGTCTCAATTCCCTCAAATTGTAGCATCCGACCCAGCAGATCCCAGAGATCAAAGTTAATTACTGTTACAACACTAAGAAGTTTTATAATGACAACGAGCAGGCCGGTGGGTGAAACAGGAGAACTGCAGGAGAAAGACATTTAACTAACGTTAAGTAGAAAAAATGTATATTCTTGTACAAACTATATAAATTCAAGCACTTTCAATGAGCCATGTCTATTTTCACAAACATTCAAGGCTAGGATTATTTTCCCCTCAAATTCACAAACTTTCAAAACTTTTCCAGAACTTTTATGACCCATAATAAAGTTTCTATGACCTTTAAGTACACAAACAGAAGTGTATAGTAATCTTTCCTCCTAATAGTTGGTTTTGTTCATATTCACTTCAAATACTCCAAACTAAAAAGCACAAACAATAGATTCTCTTTTCTTTTCAAGATGAAGTGGTTTTACAAGACACAGAAGTTGTTTTGGTTGAACACTTTATTATAATCAAAACCATTTTTAATGGAAGTATGTGTAAAAGGTCTCCCTTTTGAAAATAAATAAAATCATTTTTTCAATACCGTAATTGATTGTACTATCAGTGAATTCTTAATGCTTAATTCTTATTGATTATAAACTGATTTCTGGATGCAAATCTGAAAAACAATACGGCAACATAAGTACATATCCTACATACTGCATGATATTTTCATGGCTCTCTAATGGCCGATACAAAAATTTAATATTAAATGTACACTTGGCCAGCATAATTCAAACTTATCAGATTCAACCTCTATTCAAACATAACAATAACAATAATAATAATAATAATAATAATAATAATATAATTTCAGGTAGCTGGCAGGGAGAGAGAGAACACGGGGAGAAAATGAAGAAACGTACGTGATGGTAAACAAAATGTTTGACGCTACGTTACGTCAACAGAAAATAACTTCTGCATTATGTTACATTACGTGGAAGGTTATCCACATTAACAATTAAAAATTCCATGACTTTCCAAAACTTTCAAGGACTTTACTAATTCCATAACTTTTGCAGGCCTGGAAATTGTTTTAAATCTGTGACTTTTCCAGGTTTTTCATGACCGTGGGAACCCTGTAATTACATTCTTGCATTGTTTTCAAACTAAGAATGGCTATTTTATAGAATATTTAAAAAAAATTAGGCTTTAAAGTCAAATTAAAGAGTTTAATTAAAAGAAATGACACACAGGAAGTACAGACCATAATCTATTTTGTTCCAAAATCCATAATAAAGTTAAACATTTCAATATATTCAGACAACAATGCAAGTCTTTGCATCAGTGGTGAATATCCTCCTGAGAAGCTTTTGTATGCAGCGTGTGTCCTGAACAATAATTAGCTAATTAGCGCACCTTCAGAGGAGGGAATTAATCAGTGACATCAGCTCGTGTCATTTTTGTTGGTAATGAACATCTGCACGCAGCTACATCGCCAGCTGTTGCTGCTGAGCTCCGACCTGATTACAAAGTCTGGATTGATAATCCATCAGCAAGTGCCACTCGAAACACACGTACACGGTGGAAATCAGGGTGAGGAGGAAGTACACGCAGCAGAAATCACATACTAACATACCAAGTATGACTGAGTATTTTGTGCGTTCACACTGAATAGTGGATTTTGTGTACAAGGAATGCACAGATGTATTCTACATTCCAAGTATGGGACGGGACCTTACTGCATATACTCAACTGCCCCACAATGCATTGCGTCTCTGCAGACTGTACAATCGCGGATATACTGTACAGAGGCCGATACCGATATTTAGAGAGCAGGGCGGCCGATGGCCGATTTATAATGCTGTTTTTTTTCTTTGCATCTGATAAAATACAATAATTTCAAAATATTAATAATAACAAAAGAATACGACACAAAACTGCTGAACTGAAATGAACACGCAGATAGCAGCATCTCTTTGTGAAATATATAAACTTACATTAATGAAAACAATGTTAGTGCAAAGGACCACCAAGCAGCTTCTCTTGGTTTTTGGTCCTTTTGTAGATCTGCACACTTTAATCGGCCTTGTGAGTCGAGGTAATCGGACGATACTGATTATCTCAAAATGTCATTAAATCGGACGACCCCTAGTTTTGAGCCAGGCTAAATGCTGTTAATATGTCACTTATGTCACAAGTTTTAATATATTTTTTGTGGTCAGTTTATGCAAATAACGCCTGTTTGGACAACTGCTGCAACGTTTACGGAGATCCGCTAGCCGTAACAGACACCGGCTGCCATTCATGTGATGCAGAGGTTTTGAGCCACGCAAAACTGTGTTAAAATGTCACTTTATTAAGTTTTGATATATTTTTTAAATATATTTTCAGGCAAGAAAATAACCCTTCCCGAATGTGGTCAGTTCTTTCAAATAACGGCTGTTTGGACTTTTGCTGCGATGCATTTGGAGCTGTGAGAGGCTGCGATGGGTCATGTCAGACACATTCTTTCTTCTACAGTGTTTGAATATCGTAATTCAGTTAATTTAGTATGCAGTATGCAGTAGTATGCAGTAGTATGCAGTAGTATGCAGTAGTATGCAGTAGGCAGTACGTTAGCATGTGATTTCCAACACAGCCTTTGTCTACTAAAAGTTAAATTTGTCTTATTTCCGCTCAGTCTGCAGTAGCGTCCTCCGGACACGCAGGACGTACCGGAGAACTCTTCTCTTTCTTCAGGCTCTTCAGGCACTTGTCGAGTCTTTTGATGCACAGCGTCACGTCTTCCCGAGTGATGCCCACAGCTGAGGCGGCATTAAGGTACGGACAGGGGTACGCCTCAGAGTGCGACATAAAGCCGCGGAACGTGTGTCCGCTTATCGTCTGCTCCTTGCCCAGCGGTATTACCCTAAAAAACACGGGTGAAAAACAAAGATAATGTGCTGCAATAATGATTATTTAGCACAGTGGTTCTCAACCTGGAGGTCGCCAGATTTTCTCTGGGGGTCGCCAGATGGTTGTGGAGAAAATTAAAAAAGCTTAATAAAATAATGTATTTTAGACTGGGGTCCGCAGGTCAGGGGGAGAGAAAAAGTCACGGGGGGGGGGCTGAACGCTTTGGAATTTTTTTAACGATTATTTCTGACTGTTATTGCAATTGCGATATGATTCGTGATATTAGAGGGAATGATCATATTCATTCTCATTTTCATTGAAAAAAACATTCAAATTATGTTTTATGATTGTTTTGTGAGGATCTGTAGCAAACAAAGATGTTTTC
>JAOVVB010200934.1:0-10884 GCA_028570985.1 Heterobranchus longifilis
CACACGCACACGAACACACACGCACACGCGCGCACGCGCACGCGCACGCGCACGCGCACGCACACGCACACGCACACGCACACACACACACACACACACACACACACACACGCACGCACAGTATTTATTATTTAGCAGGGGATTAATTTAAGTCATAATTCAGTCGCCTCACAGGTTCAGGATTCGGTCAGGGCAGAAAAAAATCTGAATATTTTGAGAAATCCTAATATTTTGATTAAAAAAGTCACAATATTTCGATTAAATAGTTGTTATATTTGGAGGAATAAGTCTGAATATTTAGAGAAAAAAAAAGTCAATGTTTTGAGAAAAAAATTTGGAATATTTTTCAGGAAAAAGTCAGAATATTTTATTTACAGAAAGAAAATCTTGATATTTATAGAAAGAAATGTGTAATATTTAGGGAAAAGAATTCATAAATCTTTTTTTAAACAAGTCTTTGTTCTTTGTAAAAGTCTAAAAGTGTTTTTTGGTCGTGGTGAGAGAAACATCACAGTCCATCCCATAATATCCAGAGATACTGGAGTGATTCTTCCGTGTTTGGTGCTCAGAGATTTACTCTGACCCCTGACCTCTGACTCACGCTCGCACCTCATTGGTGGATTTCCTCCTGCAGCCGGCTCACGATTGGTCGATCAGAGTTCACATGGCCCGCCCCCCCCGCCTCCTCTGCTGTGATTGGTCGATCTGCATCTGTTTTTTTTTCCCTCCTTTAATCCGCAGAATCCCATTAGTCTGTCAGAATAATCCTGCACACTCAAACACTTTCCCTCTCTGATGTTTGGTTTTTATTTCTGATTATTACAGATCGATTATTGATTTGTCATTTATGGATACACATTAACTGCAGACTGCACTCTGCCTCATGTTTAGTCTGCAGATTATTAGAGATAGACAGATTAAAAGTTGCTACATTTAGAGAAAGAAAGTCTGAATATTTTGAGAAGTCGTAATATTTTGATTAAAAAAGTCACAATATTTCGATTAAATAGTCGCTATATTTTGAGAAAAAAGTTGGAATATTTTGAGAAAACGTCCTAATATTTAAATGTAGAAAGTCGACAGAAACGTTCCTGTTTTAAACAACATTCGAGTATAAATGTCAGAGTTTATGAGGTGCACCTGAATGCACCATGAAGTTCCTGTCGGCTCAATTGATTTTTAAGTCAAAACAGCGACCGCAGATCAATAACTGGACAGAAATATAACAAAACAAAGTCCCTGCATAAACAGAAACAAGCCTGCTCATACTTTCTGTTAACTGCTTGTTGCTGTGAAGGACTCGTCTTTTGAAATAACGTCGCACCAACACGCATGTAACAGCACCTGACTGTGAACTTACCGGCTTTCTGTTTGTTTGAGCTGCACAGAAGTTGTTTGGGGGTTGAATGACTTTTTGTTTTTTTGCGTGTTTTCAGGTTCCTAACCTCGTGTTTCTGGCGGTGAGTCCGGAGGAAAAGGAGTCCTGGGTCAACGCCCTCAATGTGGCGATCATCAAAGCAAAGAACCGCATTTTAGACGAGGTACAGGTTTACATTTATTCATGAAACTTGATGAAACTGATGAAACGTATTAAAAGGTTTGCTTACAATCTATGTTTGATTTCGCAGCAGGGTATCCAAATAAATAAGATCGTAAAGCTCCGAGTCTAAGAAACACATCGCTGTGTCGGAAATGTGACCTTGTTGTGACCTTGTTGTGACCTTGCTGTGACCTTGTTGTGACCTTGCTGTGACCTTGCTGTGTGGATGTTCAGGATTATTATGGGATGGTGTGTTCAGTAACGCAAATCATTCCACTGCACGTTTGCATTTTTATCGCAGAGAACGATTTAAAAAACATTGCAAAGGTTTAGATTCAGTTTAAAACGAGGACGTGTTGTAAAAGCGTCTCCTACGTGTCTGTCCCCGTGCAGGTGACCATCGAGGAGGACAGCGCGCTGGTCCATCCCACCAGAGACCGAGCGAAGATCCCTCACGGCCGCCGGCTGCCGACCAGAGGACACCTCATGGCCGTGGTAACCAGATCTCTTATTATCTTTCTCCCAAGTAATGCAGAGCGATTGATTGTGCTGATTGGACCAATCATCAGATCCACTTCACATTCGACTCGGTACTTTCTCGGACCCTCAGAAATAAACCCCCCAAATGTGAAGTCGATCGGATAAACGATTCTTGAGATATTCGTATATTGAGACAGTCGTATATACACAGGCAGACGGAGATTCCTTCCTTTATGTTTCTAGATGCTGCTGCTGCAGCGCCACCTGTTGTCCAAACGGCACCAAACGTGTCACGGACACTCAGACATCATGTCTACACGTGTCCACCAAAGATGGTTACAATAGCACAGAGCGTTCAGGAGATATGGCATTTTTTGTAATATATATATATATATATAATATATACCGAGATTCCTTGCGCTGTCGTTAGATCTGACTCGTTGAATCTTACTGAAAAACATTTTAAATTCGTGACATTATTAACTAATTAATTATTAACATCGTGTCTGCGATCGCTCACCCCAGGCGTCCACATCGTCCCACGGCATGCTGACCCTCGACCTCGTCGCAGAGGAGGACGGTTTCTCCCCGGACTACGACGGCGACCCCCGGGAATCCTGGGAGAACTTCCAGGTCGACCTGCAGAGGGGGGGTTCGTGCGGTCAGGTGGCAGCCGTCGGGTCCTGGGGGGTGGGGGTCCGTCAGCGAGCCGGCACGGACGTGTCGAAGCTGCGGGTGACCTCCAAGGAGCCGAAGGTGAAGACCAGCAGTCTGCCCCGGGGGAGTGAGCGGTCCTGGGGCAAACAGTCCCACCTGGAGGCCTCCAAGGTCCACAAGACCCAGCAGGTGCAGGTTCGGAAACACTTCTGGTCCTCGTAGATCATCGCTTCTAAATAATTATTCATTTTGTCAGTACACTAGAACTCCAGAACCGCAGATCCAAACAGCAGACTTGTGTTACCTTCCAGGTCCTTCAGGCGCAGTCTCGAACGCCACAGCCGGGGAAGAGGTTCAGCATGCAGGGCCGGAGTCGCTGTGCCTCCATGGATGAAGTCCTGTCCTCCAGGTACACAAACAAACCATCAGGACACAGATCCTGTCCTCACAAACCTCTCGCTGCTGGTGCATTCAGGGAAATGTTGTCCTTACCTTCTTCCTCCTTCCCGTCCTCAGACCGGCGATGATTCGCTCCGAGTTGCGTTCGGCTCTTCGCCGTTGTCCGACTGAAGAGGAGGCAGGGGGCGGGGCTTCGGTGCAGCCGGTCGGTCAGCTGCAGAGCCTCATCGCTCAGAGGATGCAGAGAGCTCAGGAGCTGCTGGAGGAGATGAGACTGCAGGTACGACCGTACGGTGGGACAAGCACCAGAAGCAAATAATAACACAGAAACTGATAAACGGGACAGAATTAAGACTAATGCGTTGTGTTATGATTGACAGGAGTTGCAGAAGGCCAAAGCAGAGCGAGAACGAGGAGGCAGCTCTCCCTACCTGAAGGGCATCGACTCCCCTCGCCTCCACCACCTCAGGGGCTCAGACTCTCCTCACTCCAGGTTGGTTTCATTATTTTCTACTAATATTTCATCATATTTTGACATGGTTCTCTGCCGGAAAACGCAGGATTGGGAGTCGGTTGCTGCCTCAAGGGAAGGAGTTCAAAGCAAAGGTATTCAATATTTCTAAAAGATAAAAGATACGGCAGTAATCTGTGGCGATCGTGGATGTTAATTGACGTTAGCTGTGTTACCAGATCTCGAGAGTTCATTGCTGAGACAGAAAAAGGTCTCTCTGATCTGTCCGTCTGAAAAACACCATTTAGTGTCAGAATAGTCGGGAGATATGTGGCTTCTTGTGAAAACCGGGTCCAGTATTTACTTTGGTGACTATGGGCTTCTCGCCAAGGACAAATGTGTCGGGTAAAGCCAAGTTCTGTTGGTTTAAACAACGCTCATTAAGATTTGTAGCGTGAAGCTGATTCTTGTTGTCCTCCTCAGCAGGTCGTCTGGATCTCCGAGGAGCAGGAGCAGCGACTCTCCTCGCCTCCGGGGAAAAGACTCTCCTCGTCTGAGGGGAAGGGAGTCTCCTCGATCCAAAGCCAAGAGGAATCGCTCCAAAGGGACCGACTCGCCTCGCTCCCGAGGATCCCATTCTCCCGCCGCTAAAGCCAACGACTCTCCGCGACTGAAAGATTCACCTCGTCTGACCGCCACCGACTCTCCTCGGACAAAGAGCTCCGACACGGTGCGTTCACCAAAACTCAAAGGATCGTCCTCGTGTCCCAACAAGGAGGACGAGTCTCCGGTACAGAAGTCACCAGAATCACCTCCAAACTTCGGAGGATCCGACTCCTCGCCGGTTAAAGGAGCTGATTCACAACCAGGGAGCGAAACCGACTCCCCGTGTCTCAGCACGGAGTCTCCCTGTCCGAGTCAGAAGAACTCCCCCAGTCTCTCCGGGTCCTTCGAGTCCTCGGACAAACACCGCCTGTCCCCGCCTCCGCCCTCCTCGCCTCCCTCCCTGCTGTCGGAGGAGGACCTGGAGAGGCGGCGCGAAGAGGCAGAGCGCCTCCTGGAGGAGGCGGTGTCATCGTGGAAGGAGGCGCAGGAGGTCCTGCAGGAGGTGAAGGAGCTGCAGAGCCAGACGCTGCGGCGGCAGCGCCGGAGGACCTACGAGAAGATGACGACGACCGCGGCGAAGGCAGGGTTGCCCACGGACGAGGATGACACGCCCACCTCGCCGACATCACCGGAGGAGGAGGACGAGTCCGAGACACCGTGACGAGGATTTTCTTTCTGACGATTATTCATTGAATTCTCCACAACGTTTACTTCCTGTCTCCACAGTAACCGCCTCCAACTTTACCGTGTTTTTACATCCTGACGTTTGTTTCTTCTCTTTTCACAGTAAAAACTCTGTAAAGTTATTAACGTTACTGAGCTGACAGGAAGTAAACACACGTGTAGTTCGTAACACGGATATGCGTCACGCTACGTTGTGTAAGTGGAGAACTGAATTTTCCCGATGACAGTTTTTTTCAGCATGCTGACACGCAGACAGGATTTATATAATTTGGGGATTTTTAATTCTATTCCTCAAATGCTTTTCATGTTTTCATGTTTTCATGTTTTCATGTTTTCATGTTTTCATGTTTTCATGTTTTCATGTTTTCATCTTTTCATGTTTTCATCTTTTCATGTTTTCATGTTTTCATGTTTTCATCGGGGGACGGTGGGACACACGTGAACACGTCAGCAAAATGTGGATTATATAGAAACCAGCGATACAAGTTCTTCCCGGGAGGTTTAAAGACTTTAATCCTCCGCAGACTCGACGCCCGCTCACTTCTGCTGCACGTTTTTATTCCACAAAGTCTGTTTTTCCGTCCGTGTGACAGACGTGTCACATTGTTTTTTCCGTCCGTGTGACAGACGTGTCACATGTAATTTGAATGAAGAGTTTTAACGGAGAGGCGGTCCTCTTCACCTTCTGTCCCGGTGCTGCACGTTTCTTTCTTCTTCTTCGTCTTTGATTCGCAGAACGTGAAGTGAAAAAGCCTCTCCGTTGATTGAAGTCTTCCTCCGGTGTTTTCTGGAAGAGACGTTCAGGGTTTTCGGAAAATGAAAAAAAAAGACGTTTTTTTTTTCCCAAGCAAAGATGTCAACATTTATACGATGGGGAACTTTTTAAATATGACAAAAACACGAAGGCACTGAAGACTACGTTTCCTCTGGACACCGATTATTAAGAATTTAAATGATCTGTTACCTGATTTATTTGCTAATATATATTATGTCTTCTGGTGAGACATTTCTGTTAAAAGTCTTCTAAATGTCTCTGGTTTCGTTGTATCTCACAAAAATGTCCTTCTAGCTCACTGTTGATATTTTAACAGGTTTGACTCATTAACATTAACAAACAGAAGCACGTGGCTCATTATTTTGCAGAATGACGTCACTGGACTGAATGCAGACGTGTGCGTGTTCGGAGTAACGGGCCGTTGGACAAATGGACGACTGGACGGTCCCATTTCAGTTTTAAATATTAACGTGAGTTTTGATGAGCTACAAGAAAAATCAGGGAGTTTAATGAGAATAAGCAATAACGTCAATAAGAATATGTCTTCTCGAATACTTTTGTTAATCAGTTACTCTGCGTGCTGTGTGATATGTACAGCTCGTCTTTGCACAAAAACAACACGGCTCGAGATCTGCTGAGTGCTTATATTCATATATTCATATATTAATATATTAATATATTAATTTATTCATATATTAATTTAAGAGTACGTAACAACAAACTGGCACAGGGACCATTTACCCGACAGGATCTCCAGATCAGGTAATAAAGCCATTATTATTATTATTATTATTATATCAGATGATAATTGTGCTTTTCTGCTGCATTTTAACTATTTCGTTCCCGACTGAAACGAGACGTTTCAGGACAATACTGATTTTCTTTTAGTAAAAAAAACAACCACCGATGTTTTGTCCCGTCGGGAATATTTTCATAAAAGCACAACATGAAGAAACATTTTGATGACGATCCCTTAAAATTGTTTTATAAAAATCACGATCAAGATATGAACTGGAAGATTTCACAGTTTAAATATAAACTTATGACGACATAAACACGTGAAATGTACACGTTACAGACATAAATTATTAAATTTACACGTTACGGACATAAATTATTAAATTTACACGTTACGGACATAAACTATGTGTAGCTAACATACATGACAGAATTGACATGCTGCAGACACGTGTCGCTAACGCACAACAACAATCACGTGTCGCTAACATACACAAGGAAATGTACGCGTCACAGACTTAAATGACAAAACATACGTGTCACAAATGACGAGACGTCGAACACAGATGATGAAATTTACACGTCAGGATGTTTTTCATTTGTTTTTGAGATTTTAAGTGTTTGGGACTTTTTATGAATCAAGTCGTCAGCTCTCTGCTGGATAAAATCTGAATCACCTCAAACACATTTTAGAATTTCTGTATTGATGTTTGTCTCTTTTCTCTGATTGGCCGATCAATATCACTTTATCAGCAATAAACTGATTTATTGATCTAGCGGAGACTAATTACAGAAATACATGTTACACACTTAAATACTGTAAGAAATATTTATCCAAACTGTGCTGAAATGATTCATTCTATAATGTTTACTATTAAAATAAATCACTCAGTTTATCGAAACATTTGCTGATTTAAAGAAACATTTTATAGACAAATATTTTAAACCAAATGAGAAATGATTTTTATCTTCCGCCCGACAACAATTTATGTTTTTCTCTATTAAATAAAAATGCACTTTTTGGAAATATGGAAAAGCTGCCGATGTTTCAATCGTTTTCTACTGATCAAATATCAGCGGATGAATATTTGATATTTTCTATTTAAAAGTCACTTTTTGTTGGTTGTTGGAACTGTAACTTTAAATATTCACGTTATTTTATCTCAGTTTGTCGTCACGACGTTTTCAGTGTTTTTGAATGAAAACTGCCAAAAATAATAAATAAAAATAAAACGACTCAGTTACTTATTAATTCATGTCATTAAATGTACCAAAAATAATATTAAAAAGAAATGGAGCCAATAATTGATCAAATATGTATTTATGTCTTCATGTATTTACATTTGTATTAATTCCTATTTAATTTCTCCTTTATTTTATTTATTCTTTTTATTTTATTTTTTTTAAACAAATTTTGTGATGTCACATTTTATCAATTAATTAATGCCTACATTTATTTTTAATATTATTTTTGGAACATGTGGCATATTAATTTATTAATCGAGTCGTTTATTTATTTATTTTTATTTATGGCAGCTTCTGTTTTCCATAATTTTGCACATTTGTGGTGAATATTCGATGAACTCGTACGTAGCAGGAGGCACGGACACTTATTAAAGATTAATTGTTCTGTAAGTGATGTTGAACAAATGTATTTAATTTTATTTATTTTAAAGTTTATACACATTTAGAAAAACTTTCAGTATCCACTTTGTTCAAATATGAATTTTAAATGTTCTATTTTCTTCTTTTTCTCCGCTCATTTTATTTAACTAAAGATTTATATGTGGATGTTTTTGAATGATGTTGTTTGAATTACTGTATACAGCAATGCATTGTGGGTAAACACTGTTTATTTTCAGTTTCGAGCGTCGTCTTCACAAATAAAATAAACAAAAGGGAGCGAGATTATTTCATCTGCTTTTAATATTAATTTGTTAAAGTTCTGTTTTATTCTGTGATGAAACATTTCTAAAATAAATAAATAAATAAATAAACTGACCTGGCAACAGGTGGACTCGTCTCACCCCATTGGCTGATTTTTTTTGTTCTTGTTTGAATAAAAATCTGAGAGAAAATGACTTATTATGTTTTGTTTATTTGTCCGTGATATAATTATGATTAACAAATAAATACGTTTACGTCTTACGGACACGAAACAAATCAAAGAATTGACGTGTACAAATTATGAAATTTATATGTTGCATGTTACAAAAATATGTTTTTTCAGATGAAACAAATAAAGAAATTAACATTTTATGGAACCACGGCGACGTGCGAATACGAGGAGTTAAATTAAATCGCACTAAGCTTTAATACATCAAATATTCCTTCTAAAAAAAACTTGGAATTAAAACATGTGACGATGTCACGATTATCACGATATTATCCCGATAATCAATGAAATGTGTTTAAAACTCTTAAAACACACTGGAATCACTTTAGCTTACATTTTGATTTGTTGGGACTTTTTTCTCGAAACATTGTGAGACACACACACACACATACACAGACACACACAGACACACAGACACACACACACACACAGACACACACACGCACACACACAGACACACACACACACCCACACACACGCACACACACGCACACACACACAGGTCAGTGAGCTGTAATGCAGCAGATGTAGGGCAGCACAAACAGCATCGCTCCATTACACACCACTGTGTGTGTGTGTGTGTGTGTGTGTGTGTGTGATTGTGTATGCATGTGTGAGCATTTCTTAATGACTAATGTGCTGCTGTGTTTGCGTGTCGCTCATCAGACACTGAAAACTAAATCGACCTTAAAAGAGTCTGAAAATTATTTATAAACCTCCTGTTCTGTCTTTGTCTTTACTGTTAGCCTAGCTTAGCATAAAGACTGGACACTGTTAGCCTAGCTTAGCATAAAGACTGGACACTGTTAGCCTAGCTTAGCATAAAGACTGGAAACTGTTAGCCTAGCTTAGCATAAAGACTGAAAACTATTAGCCTAGCTTAGCATAAAGACTGGAAACTGTTAGCCTAGCTTAGCATAAAGACTGGAAACTGTTAGCCTAGCTTAGCACAAAGACTGGAAGCAGAGGGAAACTGTTAGCCTAGCTTAGCACAAAGACTGGAAGCAGAGGGAAACTGTTCTCAATCTGAAGGAGACCGAGAGGATTTACTAAAATGCTGGATTGTTCCTTTAAACTTCACCGTTAAACTGTGGCGCCAACATGGCCGCCGTTGAATCGCAAACAGCCTGATTGGCTCTAGCTGCGTGATCTCATGGGAAAGCGTATAAATAGCACGCTACTTTACACGTGTCATTAAACGTCCCGTTCTTATTTCCAAACTTGCCACAAACGTACGCTTCAGGAACCCGAGACGTCACTTTTACAAACCGTGACGCGTCTCTGCGGTCGCAGTTTGAAACACGTGGTTAACGTTGAGAATTCAGACTTATGTTGAGGAAACAAAACTACTTTAAGTTTTCCTAAACTTGTTAAGTTTAGGAAAACATCATGTTTGGGTTAAAATACGGACGTTTGTTCATTAACTTCCGGGGCTTCTACACGCCGCGCGGTCACATGCTGCTTCTGTCAACACGCTAAAATCTGTCTGCGTTTACGTGGGACCGAAACCGCTTCCCTCACTGAAATGACGGGAGGCGGCGTGAAACATGGCGTCAAATGACACGTGAAAAGCAACCAAAAGAAGCGTTGCGATAAGACGTTATTCATACGACATTTCATGAGAGCAGGCTGGCGTTTACAGAGTCACATGACCGAGGAGGAGAATAAATTATATTTACAAAATCTTTACTTTGTTTTTCTTCTTGCATCAACTTGCATCAAGCAAACATCAAACACAACCCAGACTCAAAAAACACGGAAATATCCAACAACACGTGTTCAGTTCATCAGAATAACAATAATATTAATATTCATATGTTCACTATCAAAACACTTTGTCCAAAAGCTGTTTATAGAGACGGACAGAAACACGCATAAAAACAACGAAAGATCGGCTCTGTCTAATCGCTGGAACCACCGCGTCCGTCTGACACGGAGACGTTCACAAACACAAACGTTTACCGTCTTAAAAAAGCCTTTCTCAAACTTTTTACAAGTCCGTTTGTAAAGAGGACACGTCAGTTTTTAAAGAGGACATATTGATTTTTAAAGAGGACACGTCAGTTTTTAAAGAGGACATGTCAGTTTTTAAAGAGGACATATTGATTTTTAAAGAGGACACGTCAGTTTTTAAAGAGGACACATCAGTCTTTAAAGAGGACATGCCAGTCTTTAAAGAGGACATGTTGATTTTTAAAGAGGACATGTCAGTCTTTAAAGAGGACACATCAGTCTTTAAAGAGGACATGCCAGTCTTTAAAGAGGACATGTTGATTTTTAAAGAGGACACGTCAGTCTTTAAAGAGGACACATCAGTCTTTAAAGAGGACATGCCAGTCTTTAAAGAGGACATGTCAGTCGTTAAAGAGGACACATCAGTCTTTAAAGAGGACATGCCAGTCTTTAAAGAGGACATGTTGATTTTTAAAGAGGACATG
>JAOVVB010200945.1:0-10884 GCA_028570985.1 Heterobranchus longifilis
TTTCTTTCTTTCTATCTTACTTACTTTCTTTCTTTCTTTCTTTCTTTCTTTGTTTTTTCCTTCCTTCCTTTCCCCCTCACCAGTACATGAAGAGGTGGAGTCGATATTGGGAGTTTGGGTGCCTCTATGACGTAAGAGTCCAGCAGATTGGAAACAGTCTCTTCCTGTCTACGAGGGCACGGTGGGCCACTGCAGGACTCTACCGCTGTGTGTCCAACGCCGAAAATGCAACAGCAGCAGACCGCACCTCCCAGCCGCTGGCCGTCAAAGTGCATTGTGAGTGCCTGTGTTGATATGGAAGCCACAGACTGTAAAAAAGGTAGAGCTGTCTGCTGGGAGTCTGTAGAACAATGACTCTGTGACACAGCATTTCCCTTTTGATAAATAAAGCAACCGTCTGTCTGTGTCCTGCGGAGGTCAAAGACATTTCTGCAGGAATCTGACAATAAGCCAAACAAAAAAAAAATATGACTTGCAAATAAGATGCACAGCCTCCGAGTTTCACTTTCCAATAGGAAATGCGGCATAGCTGAGAATACTGACATTACTGACAAAGAAGGAAGCATAAAAAAAAAAACTCCACCTGGCTGTACATTGGTAAACAGTCTCGGTGAGAAGACGGAACAGACTCTGAAACCTTGCAATTTCCGTCTTATTTGCAACCAGCAGGAGGTACAGACAATTTTTCAGACACCGTGGACACGGCTTTCTTCACAGTGAGGGATAGAAAAACACATTAATAGTTAATAAGACAAGACGTATCTATGCAATGCAGCTGCAGAGGGTGTACAACAAAACAACTGCCAAAAGTACAGATCCGGTGCAAACACTGTGTTGCTATGATTGGTTGACTAACAGTCATTTCATATATATTTTTTTCTTCTGCACTCCAAGCAAACAAAGAGACATTCTCCCGGTGGGGCTCAAGCTTGAAGCTATCAGTGCAGGATACAAGTTGCATGAAACGGCATCCGTGGCGTAGCTAGTCAGATTATCAGTGTCCTCTATCTTCTCAGTGGCCATCAAATCGACCGTAATGCTGTTTGATAGGCTCCTCAGCCTCATGGGGGGAATCAATAAGAGGCAAAGATTAGAATGGACTAAAGGACCGAAGGAGATGGAGGGGGGGGGATAAGCCAGCAGCTGGATGGACGTGGGCCATCTATTGAGATGGAAGATGAGTCATTATTCACAACACTGCCTCTCTAAAGACTTCGATAAGATGAAGCCTATTATCATTATTATTGATTGCTCGGTACAGTCTGTACCACTGGGAGGCATTCAGCCTATATACATAAGAAGATCAGAGTGTTTATAGCAGCTGCCGCCAGCTGCAAACATGTCTTCAGTCACGTCCCCAACTCTTGAGCATTTCATGACATTTCTCGCTTCATTAATGCTCGATCGTTCTCCCTCGTCTCCTCTGGGTTTTAGATATGGAGGACCTGTCGCTGTACGGGGAGGGCTACAGCAGATACGTGGGTGTCCCGCAGGAGCTGAAGGTGCGACTCGGAGAGGACGTGGTGGTGAATTGCACCGCCACCTCATCAGAGGAGCCGAGCTACTCCTGGAGTAAAGACGTGAGAAAGCCTTGCGCACGCTGGCAGTGTCCTCGTTATGCTTTTGGAAAGCTGTCATTCTTCTCGCTGGCTCTCTCCCTCCACTTTCCGGAGACCGTGACCTCTTTATTCTCTCCCTGTCTTGTTCCAGTGTCTCTCTCTTTAGGTCCCGCTTTCTTTGCTCAAAGCATTCTTTTAATTTTCTCTCCTCCACTAACACCGTTTCTCTCCCTGAGTTTGTCAAGCCACTTGTTTCCCCTCCGCTGTCGTCTTACTATCCTCCTCCTCCTCCTCCTCCTCCTCCTCCTCTTCTGAAGAAGAAGAAGTGCTCTGTATTTAAGTGACCGGTTGGCTTAGGCCCACCGCTCGCTGGGGATTGCAGCTTGCCCACTTACAGAGGATTAATAGTTTAATGAGGTCTAGACAAGAGCCAGTCAACCTGAAAACAATTGTGTGGATAGATTTTTAATGATTTTTCTAGTGTTTGGTTAACCAGTATTGAATTATTCAACTGGACTGAAACCCTCACCCGAGGGAAATCAACATCTCTGTGTAAAATGCCAGAGCGACAACAGGCATGTAGAATAAGTATATGTTGATGAGCTGGGGTAGACTCCGTGCTCTTGTGGGGAGAAAATGGTATTACACTTTGGAGGTGTCAGTAAAATCAGCAGTACACAGTCACAGGTGTGATGAAGCTCGAGGCGACCATGAAGATATCTTGGGAACAGGCAGACGTAATTGCCAAGTTCCCCCTTTTGTTATTCTTTTTTGATAAGTCGGCTCGGGGTTAATAAGCTTGTTAGAGGGTCGCTGCTAATCCGGGTTTTAAATGGGCTTACAAGTCCAAATCCAATTCAGTGGACATTTTATACTGCTAATACTGTTTGTCCTTTGCATTATCATATAGGTTTTTTTTTGGCCATTATTCGTAGAATATACAGCACTGTCACTTTGATGATTAATAGTGATTACTGTCAGCATGACTGACAGGTCCGTCACCAGGGGCGTAAATATAGACAGAGCAAGCAGTGCGGTTGCACTGGGGCCCGTAGAGAGAGCGGGCCCTCAGACGATGGGTGGGCCCTTGCAAATGATTCAGATTGCCACCTTGGAAAAAGGCCCGTGTTCAAAGAAGAACTCAGGTTCAATTAAAAATGGTGCACTTTGCCCACAAGTGCACCGACCGTTGAAGCCAGTTTGACATAGTGGCCAAACGGTGGTATTGCAACTATGGCGGCCGTCACGTGATGCCATGGGGCCCAAAAATACTTTTTCCCATTGACTTGCATGGCGAAATAGACGTCTATAAATCTGTGGATACATTTTTTTCGGCGTCACAACCCCCATGAAATGACTCGTTTCACTATCAGGATTAGATCCATTTGGTTTGATAACATTTCAAAAGTCTAGAAGAGCCACAAAATGTAATTATTTAATCTCCATTCAAGTTAGCTGGAGCGCTAAACCAGCTCCGTCTGCAGAAGTCTGTAGTGCGCCTGATCTGTGGGCCCATCAGTGCGGATGTACTGCTACTGAGCAGCTTTCATATATGAACGGAGCTCCGCCTCCAGCGCTGCATCCAGGTTTTATTATACATCCATGCTATATCCCCTCTGGCTTTATGTAACTAGTGTGCATAGGGCCATTATGCCACTGTCCGTCACTGTGCGTCATAATTCACTTGTCGATCTATTCATGTTTTATTTACATAAGTCACAAGACCTTCGGAAAAAGCGGAATGACACAAGGAAATGATGAGATGAGATGGAATGTTTGGCGTGTGTGCGTGTGTGCGCACGCGTCTTATCTGTGTGTGTGAGCCTACTGTACGTATGACAGGAATGAATATGGGGGGCAGAAAGTGGCATCAGAATGTCCCACGTTGACAGACAGCACATTGGCCCCTGGTAATGACAGCAGGACAGAGGCAGAAACAGGCCACTGCTTTGGGAGCCGGTGGATTTGCATACAAAATGCTGCTTTGGCCAGACCTGGCCTTTATGGGAAATCCTCTTAATTCAGATCCATTCAAATTGAAATGGACTTTCTTGGCAGGAGCTGTAGCTCCCAGGAGCCAAATCATTTGCATGGTGTAATGTCTTTTTTTTATTTTTTTTTATTACCTCCTCCTCCACATTCGTTTGTTTTCCAATCCTTGTGTTTGGCCTATTATTTGTTTCCTCCCATGTCGGGCTCTATATCTCATAATAGTGCTGCTATTTTTGTGTCAACAATTCATCCCGCTCCCTCGCCATCTCATTATGTGTTGTGTTAACAGTCCGTTGTTGCGGCGTCGTTCTTTGCAGATGATTGTGTTGTTATCTGGGTTATTGACTCGTGTCGATGTGTGTGTTGTGCTCATTCGTTGGGATTACTGCTCAGGTAAATACACTTCATTTGGGACTTTGGGGACTGTTCTCTGAGGGCTGTGCACCAGCAGATATTTTTGTCTTTCTGTCTGCGCGCCCCTGCCATTGCCAGTCTCTTTGTTTCTCCCTTTCTTGTTCTATTTCGTTGTCCCCTTTTCCTCTTTCGCTCATGCACAAATCAGCCAAAATAACCATTTTCTTTCTCTCTCTTACACTCCTCGTGTCTGTTTCTCTTTCTTTCGCCAACTAGCATTCTGCGTCTTTCTTGTGGTCTCAGCTCGGCACAATTTCAATTTGTAGGAGTTTGACGATTCTCTCAGGGCTGCAAACAATCCAGCCAATATTTTTTTTTCTTCTCTACTTTCTGCCCTGCTTTCTGTTTGTCTCACTCTCCTACGCTCTCTCGTGTGTCTCCATCTTTCTCTCTCAGGGTGACGACTGGATCCTGCCTCTCCCTACGCTGACGCTGAAGAACATAGGAGCGATGGATGAAGGACAGTACACTTGCATGGCCCAGCATCCGACTGTGGAGTCACTCAGCAAGAAACGCACCATCAGCATCACCGTGCTGTCTGGTAAGAAAAGACTATAGATCTAACAGGAGAACTCCTGTTGTCCTTTATACTCAGTCGTTTCCCGCTTCCTCTTTCTCAAAACCGGTTTGAGCTGTTCTTTGTAATTGTTGGGAAATTCAGCCGTCAAAAATCCCCTAAACAAAAACAACAAACCCCATTGTGTTCTATTTCCTTTTTATTCAGCTGCTTAAATGTGACTGGAAAGGTCAGGTGTAATTGCGCAATCACGTCATCAGGACAAGTGAAACTTTCAATTTCAATTTCTAAATAAGTAGTGCAGGGTTGAGGTTTAATTTATCTGCAACCAAAATTAGAGAAAAGATTGTGATGCTGCAATAAAAAAGTTAAAAACATTTATAAAAAATAAAAAAAAGATGTCCCAAATGAAATTACCTTTAAAATGTCAAATGAAAATAGGTACGGTGATACCAGAGGATGTTAATGCATTTTAAATAACATAAAACAATGGCAATGACAGCTGCACCAGCTTTAAATGATAAGAGGATAATTATTCGATATCAAAGAAGCACAGGGTTAGAGATTAATTATAAATACTTGTGAGTCGTTAGTAACTTTTTATTATTTGTTGTATAGACTTCTGAGATTTAGATGCAACCGTGGGATTTTCTGACATTATTAGAAAGTAAACAGCAGCCTCGCCTACATTATAACTAATGTCCTCATACCTAAAGGACAGAATAGGTTGTTTGCCAATGACTCCCAAAACAACATATATATATTTTTTTTGTTGTAAATTAACACAAAGCAGAATGATGGGATGATCTTGATAGTAGATAGTTGATATTGCATGTTGTAATTTATTTTAATTTTATTATATTTGTTATTTATGTTATTATTATTGACTGTTACAATAACGTTCAGCATAAATAAAACATTTAATACACGTGTAATAGTGTTTGATGTTTTTACATTTAATCTTTTTATACCAAACATAATGTAAAATTATGGTATTGTGGAAATTATATGGTTTAGTATAATTACATTGAATAAGTTAAGTGATATATGTGCATACATGCTAATCATAGGTCAAAGCAGCGCTAAATTTGGCTGAATTATAAAAGGCAGAAGTGGCAAAATGAAGAGTCGTTTGGGAGCCGAAAGAGCCGGCTCTTCTTGGTGAGCTGAGCCAAATGATCTGGCTCACTAAAAAAGAGCCGGAATTCCCATCACTAATGGTTAAAGTGAAACAGAAGTACTTGGTTAAGTTTCGGAAACTGACTTGCTTAGGTTTAGGATAATATCATGGTTTGGGTTAAAATAACCCCCCCCCCCCACGGGAAATTTGTCGCTCTTTATACTGTGTCAGTTAATTACTACGGCCACTATAGATCGCCACCTAATAAACGTAAATATGGGTCGTAATAAGCTGCTTGCACAGAATGACCGATACTGCCGTCTGATTATAGTACATGATAATAACACACTGTGATTAGAAGTCTAGTTGTTAACTTTTGTGGATGTCTACAGAGTTTTCCTTCATCCGTATGACTGACAAACGTCTTATTTCTCATGAAATGTGAAGATTATATTCAAGTGGAGAGCTAATTTCATTACAACATTATAGCTAATCCAATTTATGGCATTTCATCTGTCTTCATCATCTTTATCAGTGACCTGTGTGATGACTGCACCGTGGTAATGCACTGCAGTTTTTAAACACCGTCCTCTCACCCAGTGGAATTCATAAGCCTTGTGATTTCAATCGTTGAAAATTATGCAACCTCTACAAATGCAATTATGCCAATGCATGTTATTTATTATCCCAGAGTCATCTTATTACTTCTGCAATTGACTCATTGGTCACTGCGCTCCACAGTGTCTCTGGTATTTTCTCTGAAACACATGTAGTAATTAAAAAGGTAATAATTTCAAGATGCTGGGGGAAAAAAAATAAAAATGTTTGCTCATCCCTGAAGGTGAGCAAACGTTACATGCTGTTGCTTTGAAGTTGCACCAGCAGTGCAAACCTTAAGCTAACGTTCCTGGTGCCAAGAAGAAATCCTCTTAACATATGGAATTACTGAACAGGCAAAGCATGTGTTTGTTACTGCTTCAAATCCTCATCACCATAATTCTTCAATCTTTACTTTGTCCACTACTCTAAAGAACATAAGGTCGACAAAATCTGCAAATGTTATATATAATTGGTAAATGTAAGCATATGGAGGAGATAATCAGACAGTTTTTAAAATTGTAAATGGCAGACTTCTTGAAGATCAGTGCTGCGTATGGCATGACCATCTGAACTTTGCACGGACACTCTTTTTCTTCCACAAACAAACAGGAGGTTGCCTTTAGAAGCTTGGCCTGGAGGCGGGGAGGCTTGTAGTTTGTCTGATTTCAGAGTCTGTGTGATGCATGTTTCCCTTCATGTGTGTCCCACAGAGGACGCCCCCTGGTACGAGTCGACTAATGGCCGTTTCATGTTGATGACCTCGGCAGCGGCGGTCTCTGTCTTGGTGCTGATCCTCTCCATGAGTGTGTTCCTGTGCCGCAGGGCCAAGCAGGCCAAGACCAGCAAGGGACCCATGTAAGAAACCACTGCTTGTGTCTGCTCCTCTGTCATAATAAGCACTCACTTTTCTCTTTATTTTACTGATGTTCATTTTTAAGTCATATTCAAAATCTAATGGATAAAGTGCCTCTGAATCAGGGATAAATGACACTAAAACGAAAATAAGCAGTAAACTGAAATGAATAAAAACGATATCCTTAAAGAAAACTAAACTGAAATGATACTGCCTAGTTAAAAAACTAATCAAAGTAAAATAAAAAATGAACATAAATTCATTTCAGTTTTAGTTTTTTTGCTATAATATATCATTACTGACAAAAAAGGAGACAGCGTGAATTTCCGTCAACTCTGGTGACATTGAAGCACAGAAATCTGCACATCAGGCACTAAAGTAACACAAAGATTAAACATTATAACACAAACAAAGTAAAAGTACTGTAAAACTAAATATACAAAAACTAAATCTTTCTGAAAAACTGAAACTAAACTAAAACTAGCAAACACACTCTGAAAAAACTAATTAAAACTAAAGTAAAATGAAACTGAAAAATCAAAACTGAAATTAAATAAAACAAAATAATTGAAAATTAAAAACTATTATAACCTTGCTCTGAATGCGAGGGAGTGTGTGCGTGTGCGTGTGTGTGTGTGCGTGTGCGTGTGCGTGTGTGTGTGTGTGCGTGTGCGTGTGCATGCCTGTGTGATTGTGATTTCTGCGCTGCACTTTGTCCACACTCACCTTCCTATTCTCCCTAACTCAGTTTGACTTTATATTACAGATATGGTTATTGCTGCAATATTTCATTCTGCCTCATGTGATAGAACCAAGGCCATATCAGTTTATCTGTGCGTGTGCGTATGTGTGTTTTGGCACATGTGCCAGTGTGCACCTGGGTGTATACTTCATACCTTTTATGTGTTTAAAAAGGTGCAATCCACATTGAATATTAAAGTCTATCTCAGCAGGTCTGACCTATTTGACCCCGTCCTCGATCTCTTCCCTCTGTTCTGCACACGTTCTGCTTGTGAAAAGCTTCCAGCAGCTGTAATGGTATTTAAAATGTATATAAAGGCTACAGCAATGATAAGAGCAGCAGAGAAAGTCCCATTAAACCCACTGCTGACAGCATGTAAATGTGCACCATGACCCCATGCAGCTTCGCTCATTAACTTCTTTTCCATATGGGCTGAAAAAAAAAATGACATTTTCAAAACGCATAATTTCCATAAGAGCCTGCTTCATACATGATTTGTATGTCTTTGTGGTGGCGTAGGAGACAAAGCTTAATCCTCGCTAGAGCTGCAACGATTAGGTGACTAATCGATTAGTCGATCGACAGAAAAATAATCGACAACGATTTCGATTAATCGTTGAAGTTGTTTTTCATGCAAAAATGGCAGAAAATGCCAATTTTCAGCCTCTCAAATATGGAAAATTCCTGGTTTTCTCTGTTTTATATCATATTATATATTCTGGACTAACAAAACAAGATATTTAAAGACATCACCTTGGACTCTGAGAACTGGGATGGACATTTTTCACTGCTTTCTGACATTTTATAGAACAAATGACTAATCGATTAATCGAGGAAATAATCGGCAGATTAATCGATAATGAAAATAATCCTTAGTTGCAGCTCTAATCCTCGCAAGTGTGACTGGGCTTGTGCTTCCATGTGTAAAATAATAATAATAATAATAATAATGCCTTTATTTGTATAGCACCTTTCACACAAGAAATGAAGCACAAAGTTATTTATAATAAGAAAATTACATGACATAGAATGAACATAAAAACAGGGATAGAATACTATAATTAATGAAAAATAAGATGGGAAATAAAACACACTTAATAGTAAAACAAATAAGATAATATAAGATGAATATAACATGAGATGGAAAGTAAAATCCACTGAATAATAAATAATAAAATACAGTTAAAAATATTAAAATCAGTGCCATCAGTGGTGGAGATTTGAATTTTTAAGATGAAACGAACTCCGAAAACCAATTTGTGACTCGGTCTCTGAGGCTATTTTTCCCGATGGACGCAGACTCACCGGGTCTTGATTACACAGAAATCACATTTTTTCAGCGTTTCTGTGTCGGGCACAACCCAAAGTTGCCCCGTTAAAAAAAAAACCCCACCTTCTCTGTGGTGGTGCTGTGGGGGTTAACAAACACACAACACACTCTTGCTTTCTCATATTTAATGGCCTACCACTGATGCCAACATTTCACTTTACACACTAAAGTTATAATCTGTAAACTCACCTTTAAGCTCAGAATGCATAAAAAAGAGTTTCAGGAAAAATACGATGAAAGTGGAATACACAGAATGCAATAAAAATAAAAGCCACTGAATAATAATAATAATAATAATAATAATAATAAAAACAAAGTAAAAGGTATTAAAATCTGTATCCATATCTGCAGCATGCACGTCTACTCTTGTATTTCCTACATCCGTGCTGTATATGAGCATGTGTATAAAAAGAGACAGAGAGCTAAAGAGAGAAAAATGGACTTTCACATCAACAGCCAGGTGTGGCTCCATCGCTCGGTTCTAGTCTATAATTTCCCCACTTATACTTTTCTAGTGCCTACTGGGAGGTCGATATACTGATAATAATGCTCCTCTGTCTTTCCCTCTCTCTCTCCAGTGATGACCGGTCTCAGAAAAAGCCCATCTACAAAGCAAGTGTGGAGTCGCTGCCCTCCACCTGCGCAGACAAACAACCACTGGTTTGACTGCGCTGGCAGGAGGAAGGATGAGGAGGAGGAGGGGGGGGGGGGGGGGGGGGGAAGAAGGAGTGGGTGGCCAGAAAATGAGCGATGGCATAGAGAGGATACTTAAAGAGGGAGGAGGTGGTGTGGGGTTCTGGATGGCCACACTGGGGGAGGAGAGAGGGAGGGGAGCAAAAAGGGATATTTGGAGACCATAGGGAAGGGAGATCACAATCTAAATCAGTAACAAGCTGGGTGTGGGAAAAAAAAACTGAAGGGGAAAATGATTGCTTTAGAGACACAGAAGCTGCTTTGCTTGTGTGTGTGTGTGTGTGTGTGTAGGCTGCAGTTACGTGTCCCGGACAGAAAGGTGGGCAATTTTCTCTTCATTTATTCTGCAGCGTGGATAATGGTGAGCTACATTCTGAGCAAAAACGATGGGAGATTAGTCCCGTGTACAGTAAGAGCTGTAAAGACTCCACGTGCAATTCTGTCTTTTCTGATATAACATAATTACTCAGCTGTCCTATTATGAATGACCCATTTGTAGGACAAGGTTTTATTTTGTTTCCCTTTCAACCTCGAAAGCAGGTTATAATCTCTTTACAAGCACGACTATTTAATTTACTGTACTTTGGATTTCTTTTCTATTAAATGGCTTTCAGAAAATAGTGGTTGCTGACCTCCTGTGTGCCATTGATTTTGTTCCATTTTAGAGAAACAAAAGAGGTTGGGGAGTATCGACAGGGTGGTGAAAAGTTGGACATGCATGCTCGCTTGGCCGCACATCTCCGTCCAGTGCCATCTCAGACTTGCATCAGCTTGTTTACCAACCTTCGCTTTCTAAGACCTTCCTCTGAAGCAATGACCTTTACTCAAAGGACTGTGCATGCATGTTTGTGTTTCTCCCCATCTGCCTGCAGGCGCAAATCCAGTCTCGGTTGATTCAGCTCACACACACATGCATGAAGTAAAATAACTTAATAATAACAGAAAAGTTAGCTAACCTTGAAACTTTTGCCCATCCATGATAAGAGTAGGCAGGGTTAGCCACTGCTAGATACTTCAATATGAACTAGTCTATTCAGACCCCCCCCCCCCCCCCCCCCCCCCCC
>JAOVVB010200975.1:0-10884 GCA_028570985.1 Heterobranchus longifilis
ACACACACACACACACACACACACACACACACACACACACACACACACACACACACACACACACACACAGAGTATACCATATCTACAGGTACACACACACACACACACACAGAGTATACCATATCTACAGGTACACACACACACACACACACACACACACACACACACGCACACACACAGCTGTTTAACTCGTTCCCACTGTATCAGGTTATCTTGGCTCTACGCTGATGCAACATGTCACACAATTTAGATCAAAAAAACCCAACAAGCGCGGCTGCAGAGTGAATAATTTATCAAACGGTACATGACGGACGCGGCGCAGTAGCGCACATACACTTCCTCTTTTTTTTTTTCCCAGCGATTTTGCTGTCATGCAGATTTCACACTGAAAGCAAATTATTCTCCTGATGTCTAGTGCTAAACTTCTCACTGCTTTCGGCAGGAGCTAATCGCTAACACTGTGTGTGTATGTGAGTGTGTGTGTGTGTGTGTGTGTGTGTGTGTGTAAAATCATCAGACAGTAAAAGGCACGGAGATGATTAGACTGTACCTCGCATCAGCGAATGCTATAAGCCTAAAAACACGCCAAACTTTGGAACTCGGGGTGCTGATGGTCAGTGCGTCAAAATGCGTAACACACACGGACATCACCGTCTCATACAAACTAAATATATCATCACCTTTCACCTCGTCCTCTTTACAAACTCAGCATGTCTCAAAATGTGTCTTACTGTATCTGTCTGTCTGTCAATCTGTCTATCTAATTGTCTATCTGTCTGTTTGTATATCTGTCAATCTGTGGGTCTGTCAGTTTCTGTCCATCTGTCTCTGTGCATTTATTTGTCTATCTACAGTATCCACCTATCGCTCTAGCTGTCTCCCTGTTTGTCGATTTATCTATTTATCTGTCTGTCTGTCTATTTGTCCATCAATCTGTCCATCTGGCTATTTGTCTGTCTGTTTCTCTGTTCAGTTATGTCTGTCTCTCTGTTTGTCTGTTTGACTATTCTTTTCTATTCCTTTATCTGTCTTTGTCCGTTTATCTATCTGTCTGTCTTTCTTTCTTTGTGTGTCTGTTTCTCTGTCTGTCTTTGTGTTTCTCTACCTGCCGATTTATTTGTCCATGTCTGTCTGTTTGTCTCTCCGATTAATTTAGTTTTCTGTTTGTCATATACAGAATGTCTGTCAATCGCTCTGTCTGTCTGTTCGTTTATCCATCACAGTGTCTGTCTGCCTCTCTGTCTCTTTCTCTATGGAGTGGTTCTCTTTCACTTTGTGCTTTTATAAACCCGTCACCAGCAGCCTGTTCCCCAGGGGCGACCGGGTGCGAATCTGTCTCAGGCCGTCGGTTTGGTTTTAATATCGACATGGAGTTGGTTTTTGGACTTTATCGCATCATCATGTCGTCGTTCCGGTGTAATTTCATCAGTCATTTTAACTTCGAAAAACCAATGTCGACTGAATTAACCGCACCGCAACGTTTTGACAATCAGACGTTTCTACTGAGCGCCTGTTTTTCCTTCCTACATTCGGCTGAGTTTTTCATCCAACAGTGAGACCACGGTTTCCAGTAGGACCTGGTCCACGGTCATGTCTCGTACTTAATCAATGTACACATCACATGACTCCGTCCAGTTTTCCTTTCTCTTGTACCACCACTCGTATGACGTCTTGCTCTCTCACTGTCACAGCACATGTCTGAAATTAGTTCTGCGCTCGAGCCGTTTCAGTGCATTTGTTTGTGTATGAATATATAACCTCTCTCTCTCTCTCTCTCTCTCTCTCTCTCTCTGTCTCTGTGCGCCTCAGTCGTACTCACAGCCCTGGTGCTGACGTCATCCTGGATTGACTGTGGCTCACACAGTGGAGGAGAAAGCCCTGTGTGTGTGCGAGCGTGAGTGTGTGTGTGAGAGAGCGTAGCCAGGCCGACCGTGTCGAGCAAGCAGCGAGAGCTGGAACATGGCCTGAGACGCTCTTCTGCGAAATGTTTTGAATGCTTCTGGAGTCACTCACTGTCTCGGAGGTGGTGATTAAACTCAAATTAAACCCAGGGTGATAACGATGTGTGTGTGTGTGTAGAAAGAGAGAGAGAGAGTGGTGTGTGTGATTGCACTTTATTGATTCTCTATGAGGTTTAATTGTGAACAACAGAAAAGCCAAATCTCACATGAAAAGACAAAAATCTTTTACAGCCACCTCTGATCAGCTGGTGGACAGAGCTCCGTCTGGGTTTTGCGTGTGTGTGTGTGTGTGTGTGTGTGTGTGTGTGTGTGTGTGTGTGTGTGTGCAGCCTGTCAGACTGCAGCAAGCCTAAAGAAATCATCCAGGCTTTGATGTTCCACACGCATCCATCATAGTTTTTTTTTTTTCCCCTGGTTTACGGTGTTTTTTGGAGACACTGCAGTGTGTCGTCCTTACAGACACGTTCCAGCTGAAAACACCACTTTATCAGGTTCGCTTATTACGCTAAACTTTTATTACGTCAAAAATAGTTTTTATGGATACTGTACATTAACTTTTTCTTTATTATTATTATTATTATTATTATTATTAAATACACCTAATGTTATGTTGTAGCTCATTGACTCGAGGAAATCTCTGACTCAGCATTTTGTTTGTGTGTGCATTAAAAGATAAACGATTTCTGTAGGCATAACTTCGACAGAGACTTCTGCGAGGAAGTTTATTTAACATTCGTGGAAAGAATATCCAGTGTCAGAGGGTTGTAGCGCTGTAGTGTTGTGTAAACTATTAGCCGTAACGCTGTTCCTGTTCTCTGTAGACGCTCACAATTCGTAGCATAGCATGTCTGCTTGGAAAATTTCTCATTAAATTCATTTAGATTGTAACATTTTCTCTCAGAAATCAATAGCGTGAATCAGGAGCCGCCCTAAACTGCAGAATTGTTTTACATATTATTAAAATTGTTGCTACGTTTTGTACAGTCGTAGCCTGAATGTTAGCATGGTCTTGTTTGTAAGACAAGACAAATAATTGGCATCGACGAACTAGAAACTTTTCCATTCTCAATTAGTCGGCGACGTCACGCGTATGTTTTCCCGTGCTCAGTCTGATCGTTCTGACGCATGAAATTACCGCTTAATACTTTCTCAATATTTCGACTTAACACGCCGTCTGCATCTTTAAACTTTAACTAACTGTTCCACTTCACTGCTTACTCCTTCAAATTTTTTTGCTTATCCTTGATTTTATTCTTATTTTGACAGGAAAAAAAAATGTATTCTATTTTATTTAGCGTTTGTATTTTGTAGGAAAGTTCATTAACAGACATTTTTCTAGCAAAGTATTCATCTTTATTTGTCTTCTTCTTTATTGCCTGTATTGTTAGCTAGCACATGCATAAAACAATTTTAAGAAAAATTTTGAAGCTGATAGTTAAGTTAAAGTAGTTAAATAATTGCGATTAATAGCTGATTATTAGTTTCAATAATCGATAGATTGTTTGAATATTAAACAATTTGTTATTTGCAGCACTAACTCACGTCAGTAGATTTATTTTCTCGTAAGTAGGGATACACGATTTGATAAAAAAAAGTCACATTGCGATAATTTTGTAGTTCCAACATATCGCGATTACGCGATTTTTACAATTTTGTATTGGTTGTATTTTTTTTAATCTAATAATAATTGGACAAATGAACTTAGTAAGAGGATGTTTGCTTATCACCTAAATTTTATATTTAATAAAATATACAGATACTTAAATTACTGAGAAACTTTCCATAAATTCTAGTCTTATGCGATAAATCATGCAGCGCTACCTTTTTAAGGTATAATGTTTCATCTATTGTGTATCAACACATTGTTTTGTCAAATACAATCAATCTGTTTACTTTTTAATATAAGCGATAGACCTCATAGAAGTCAAAATTCATGTCACATGCTAAGAAATGTGGGGAAAAAATTAGAATTAGTCTGGTTCGTCAGGTTCACATTGTAAGTCGAAAGTAGTTCCACAGATGCACCTTGTAGATATGTGTAAATATTATTTAAATATTATTTTAACTGTATAATTATAAGCCATTTTATTATTTCGTTTTTCTCAAACACTTGACTGTATGCTTGAGGAAAACTAACTAAAAAGTGGTTCATGATTATACAGTTGAAATAAATGGAAATAATATTTACAAGTTACATCTGAAACACAGAAACCTATAATGGGAAAAAAACAGTGACGGGGAAAATAAAAGTGCAATTTTTTCACGCAACATAAGAGAACTGAGGAGAACAGCTTAAGGGCGGCAGGTTTAAAGAAATTTATTTTGCAACGAGTCCAACATAAAGAACTCGGAAACTTATTGAGATGATGATGATGATGATGATGATGTCATCTTAGGACTTTTTTTCATAATGTACATCATAGAAACTTGATTATGTTTTCTACCATAATGAAAAATAATGAAAGTGATTAAAGTCCTCTTTAAAATGTAATAACCTCCTGTGACATCATCATCATCATCATCATCATCTCAATACTGTAAGTTTCCGAGCTCTTCATGTTGAACTCATTTTGAGATGATTTCTTCGAACCAGCCACCCTTAAGCTGTTCTCCTCCAGGATTGATGACGGCATACAGGAGCATAATGTTGCGTGAAAAAAAAAATTAATTGCGCTTTCATTTTCCCGTTCTTCAGCTTTTTAGTGTGTGTGTTGGCCCTCTAGAATAATGTTTGGTCAGTAGAATTTCTCTGACCTGCACTGCTGTGACATGCAGACATTTAATCTTATTGTCACAGTCTTGACCTAGATACCTGTTTTTTTTTTTATTTTTTATTTTTTTATTATACAGCTCTTTATTATCTTCACGATACAAAAAAAGCTTACTTCTGCATTTAGAGGTGCACACAAAGGGGAAAAAAACACTATATGCTGCAGTGAGCCATATGCTAGCTAGACATTTTTTTTTTGTGGGTGTGTGTGTGCTGGATCATCATGTTTAACTGTGTGTTTCTTTACTGATGATGTTTTGCAAAAGTTTGGATTTAACTCATAATTGGGACAAAGTTTGGTTTTAAAGGCAACCAGAAAACAAAAGCGACTTAAAACAGCGTGTGAGCGGTATTAGATTACAGAAATCTGTTTAGCCGTTCCGCAGGAATTACATCCAACAATTATGAACATTTCCAGAGGGAAATTGCTTTCTTCTTGGTTAAATTTGATTGTTTTGTGAGAAGAAAGGAAAAGAGTAATAAATTAGACAAGGGGAAAAAATAGTAATAATATAAATAAAAAGTAATTATATATTTATATTGTAATATTATATAACACAATACAGTAAATAAAGAAATCTTAAAAAGAGTAAGTTGAATTTACAGATATTGCACTTGGCACATAAGAAAAAAACTTGAATTTGCTGGGGAGCATAAAGATTGGACTTTGGAGCGATGGAAAAAGGTCATGTGATGATAGATGATGAGTCCAGATTGAGCCTATTCCAGAGCGATGGGCGTGTCAGGGTAAGAAGGGAAGCACATGAAGTGATGCACCCATCATGCATAGTGTCCACTGTACAAGCCTCTGGAGGCAGTGTTATGATCTGGGGTTGATCAGGTCTAGACTCAGCAACGTTATTATGTGGAAATAAAATGAAGTCAGCTGATGACCTGAATGTACTGAATGACCAGGTTATCACATCTATGGAGTTTTTTTTTCCCCTGATGGCACAGACATATTCCAGGACTCAAACTGTGATAGAGTGGTTCTGAGAGCTCGAGGAATCATTTTCACCCATGAACTGGCGACCACATGGTGTGCTGTAATCAAAGCCAAATGTGATAAAATAAAATCTTTGAGTTTGTGACTTGTGATTATGTAAACAGGTTAACAAGGACATAAAATAAAAATAAAAAATCAAGCTCATAAAATATTACCGAATACACTGGATGTAGGCAATTTTATTATGCATTAATTCACCATTTTAATTAGTCAACTTAACTAACAAACAAATTTACCGGGAACTGCAAATGCTCAATCAGCTTACTAGAGGCAAACGATTGAATATTATATACTGTAGCTCACTGAGTCACACATGGCTAAAAGCCAAAAGACAGTGCACCGTTATTAAAATAAGTCATGTAGAACCTAAAGTTTCTCCTTGTCCATCAAGCTGAGCAATAACAGCATGCAGAGAGACATTATTCATCATGGGAGAAATAATTCAGAAGATGAGATCAGACCTTGGTTGATGGAGAGTCACCTCTCATTGTCTCTCACCTGGCCTTCAGTGTAAAGGCTGACTGGCTCCAGTTAGCACTAAAGGCTTCAGGACATCACTGACCTTTCTCCATTCTTCTTTCATTCTCATTACTGGAGGTATGCACAAAAACTTATAGAAGTTTTTTTTTATTATTGAAACTATACCTCACTATTTTATGCCTCAATGCCTCAATGTCTATGCCTCAATCATTTCCTCATACATGTGCCTTCTTTAAAGATTTTAGCAAAACTGATGAATGACAAAGGGCACGGTTTTCATCGAAAACTGCATTTTCTATGTCCTCGAATTTGTTCATATTGGAAATACATTTCTGGGGTAATAGGAAAAACCTTATGATCGGGGTGTTGAATTTCACATGGCTGTTGGCTTGAATAATGACCATACTCGTGCTTGGAATGTCTGATGCACTCTCCTAAGCAAAACCATATATTATGTTTATATTATAAATACAATAATAAATAAACACATAAATAAAATAAATATACTAAATAATTAATATAAAACATACATAAATAATGAAAAATTGGAAAATAAAATATTCATAGTGAAATTTGGTATTACTCCTTATTATACAACTTGGGCACTCATATTCTAAAACTTATTCAAGCAGAAATTTGGACAAGAATATATATTAAAAATAATAACTTATTTAACTTTTGTATAGGGTTATGTTTTCGTTACCCAGACGATATTCATGTGTCTGGTACTGTAGATCCACCACATTATTGAGTTTTTAAATTAATACAGGCATAACAACTTATTTTAAAATACTTACAGCAACAGACATTTACTGTATCTTAATAATTAAATACTTTTACAGGAAAGGTTATGCTGTTGTGATAAAAACCAATATGGCTGTGCTTTGGTCAAAGGCACAGGGGTGGCATCACAGCATCATAAGTCAAGGCATCATAACCGTGCTGGTATTCACTACAACAGCTCTCAGGTCTCAGGTTTGATATTGCTTTTATACATAATAAATGGTGTTCATTAAACTTATCAGCAGATTATGATTTGTTTCTTTATTTAAGCAGTTATTTTTCCCCACCAGAACATATCCTACTGTGACTGGCAGAACTAACTAACCGCGACTGGTGCAGCTGGAGACTGACAGATAGCAACAGTTAACAGGGATGATAGTAGTTTTAAATTCTTACCAGTGCTACATAGGCAAAATGTGAGGAGAATAAACCATGGAGGTGGTGGACAGTCCTTTAAATCTCATAAGTTTCTCTTTATGTTTCCACTTATTCCGCTTTAGAACATCAGCTCCATTAACCTCTGGGTTCTGGGGTTAAATGGGCTGTTAAATGAAAAGCTAGTGTGCTTGGGTGTACAATCCATTGTCCCACATACCAAATAGTGCCCTTGATCGGGAATTTAGAATTCTGCCTTGTTTTAAAAGCTATTTATCTTTTGTAGCCATAAATAAAAGAACACGGACAGAGGTGTCAACGACTTAGAAGTATTTATTAAGGGGACAAGATGTTTTTTAGGATGACATAACGTTATCAGATCTGCATTCTTGCTGAAAGGTTGTGAATGTGGATTTTGGCGGGCAGCTGCTCTCTCTACGCAATACTTGCGGACCGTAAGGACCTTCTTTCTGCGACTGACAGTTAGTGTAATTAATAGTTGCAGAACATCTGTGATGCAGAGTGATGCATATATAGCGCTTTTAACATTGATCATTGTCTCAAATTAAAAGAAAATTATGGGAATGTGTATGATTGAGAAAAATGTGTATAGATCATAATGATCAGATTTTTAGTGATGAGGGCGACAGTGACAGGGGCAAGGAAAAACTCTCTGAAATGGAAATAGGAAGGAACCTTGAGAGGAACCAGACTCAACAGGGAATTCATCCTCATTTGGGTCATAGCGGATAGCATGGATTTTATGCCGACATACTGTGTGTTAGTCAGCTGGTAGTTCAATATAACAGAAGATGTCTTAGTTAATATGGAGTCCAGTTCAGCACCAGGATGGCACCAGGGTGAGTCAGACAGGTGTACAGGGCAGAGGGGGTTCTGGATCACTGGGAGCTCAGGAACAGCATATGTACAGTAGCTCCAAACCATCATGAAGCATGGTGGTTCTTCTCTGGATGCTTCAGGATCCTCGTAGGGTTGGCCTCTGTCTATTGGAGCTGGCACAATCTCCAGATGCCTTATCATGGGTAGAAAAAGAAAGAACAGGTGAATAGAATTAGTGTAGCTGCTGTTCATTATATTAGCAGCACTAGATGAATGTCTGTAGTCCAATCAGATTACTTGGTCAGAACTGACACGCAATATACCGCATATATGGTTAATATTTTGCATATACCTCTGTTAGATCAGATTGTTCAATAAAAATGATATTCATTTTGTAATTAATATGAGCTAAAAAAAAAAAAGAAAAAAAATTTATAATCATGATTTAAATGGAAAAAACATTAATCTTGAACAATTATTCTAAACATTTTTTTTTAATTTAATCACTAATTATTTTTATTTATTTTAACTTAATTTGAAATTTAACACATTCATGCCAGTAGAAGCAAAACAAGACTCACTGAACAGTATACATACCAGTCTACACAACTCATCTATTCGAATAAATACTGTATTTGCATATGTACTGCTTCTCATTAATGCATGTGTACTTTTCTGGCTAATGCAAGTCGGAGCTGGCTGGTGGTCAATGTTGTCCTCTGTAACAGCATGTGCGGAGAAGACAAAACTCACACACATACAGTAGGGACACGCATATGCACATACAGTATATAAACACACACCCACACCCACACACACACACACACACAGTATGTACAATGTCAGCACGTCTGTAGTGTAAATGAGTGCTCACAGTGTGCAGTCATTGAAAATGTATTCTTTTATATGTTCTTCACAGACCAATGAGTCTAAAACCAATTAATTATGTATAAATGAAAAATAAATTACATTAAATTAAATGATGTAGACTAAATTACTACATTCAAGAAATTAGAACAAATGTTTTACTGCAACAGGCTGCAAAGTTCCTGAAGGTACACTTTTAAAAAAGTGGTTGTTTATGTACCAACCTCAGCAGCGACCTCGTTTCCCCTCTCGTCTGTTCTAACCATTCAGCATTCTGCATCAGCAGTATAATAATCACTGGCCTGATCATCTGTCATGATTTGCAACTGTTTGTCACTGGTTAAATTAGATGTTTTTTTTTAATGCTTGAATGATTCATATGTCACTTTGTGGCCTAATAAATAAATAAATAAATAAATCCTCTGAAACTGCTCAAGTACAGGAACTGGACTGAAAATCAGAGACAAAAACTTGCCAAAATTGAGAAGCAAAAAAGTCATTTAGGAAGCCTGGAGAACTTTTTCTCAAGAATAAAATAAATGTAAAATACAAGTATGTTTGACTCGTTGAAAGCAAAATATGAAGAAATTAGGGCTGTGTCAAGACCTTGCACAGTACTCTTAGTCTTTTATATTTTTCTTCTGTATGTTTAGCATCAAGTTTCACTTTAATTGCACAAAATTGCCAAATCTTCGGCCTCATAATAACGAATGAGTGTGTCGACACAAGCAGATGTTTTCCATTCAAGGTGTTAAGATTCTAATTAATGTTATTAATGCATTAATCATGTTTTTTTTTTTTTTTTTTACAGACCATGACCTTTTGTGACCTTTGGCAGCAGCATGTGTCATTATTGGCGGAGTTTAGAGTTCGCTAATGACTCACAGTTTGTCATGTCAGTGCTGAAGGCTGTAATGAGCAGGAAATGTTCATTCATAAACACCGCTCTGTGGTACATGGCTGGTCATTAATAGTGTGTAATGAGTGTGATGATGGATTAATGAGAACATAACAACAACCCTGTGCTCTGAACAACTGGACAGATGCTAATCTGGCACTGCCTTCCCTTTATTGTTTCCTTTTGTATACTGTAGATCTATATATTACCGTGCTGTGTAATTCATGATTATGATCAAAATATGTTGATTAATTTTCTGCAACAGTAGTTCAGACAGGTATTTTAGCTGCAAGACAAATCACAGGTTTGGGACAAAGGCGAGTCAGGGACTTATGCTGGATGCCCTGCATTACCTGCTTAAAAAAAAATTACCCTCAACTACAGTTTCCGCTGGTCAATTGGGGAAAGTTCTTTCAACTGCTGTACCAGCCCCCATTTTTGGCATGACATCAAACCAATCTTACATAATCAATAGCATGAAGTCTTGTTATTCACCTTTCAAATAAGGTTATAGCAGTATTGTCTTTAGAGCAGTTCATATACAGTGTAGACATATTACTTGGATAAACTTTGGTTGAACTTCATTCTGGCCATAGAAAAAAATTCAATACAATTTTATTTGTATAGTGCTTTTAACAATTGACATTGTCACAAAGCAGCTTTACACAATGAAAAGAATTATTGAAGTATGTATGAAATGTGAATGTGTATAAATCAAAATTATAAGATAGTCCCTGATGAGCAAGCCGAGGACAACGGCGACAGTGGCAAGGAAAAACTCCCTGAGATGCAATAGGAAGAAACCTTAAGAGGAACCGGACTCAACAGGGAACCCATCCTCATTTGGATAATAATGGATAGCAGGGATTGATCTGCAGTCATACAGTGTGTTAGAATGATAGAA
>JAOVVB010201025.1:0-10883 GCA_028570985.1 Heterobranchus longifilis
GGACAGGGTGCCAATCCATCGCAGGGCACACACACATACACACACTCACACACTCATTCACACACTATGGGCAATTTTTTGGAAACACCAATTAGCCTAACCTGTATATCTTTGGACTGTGGGAGGAAACCGGAGTACCCGGAGGAAACCCACCAAGCACGAGGAGAACATGCAAACTACGAGACGGAAATCGAGCTTGGCCGGGAATCGAACACAGACCCTGGGGGTGCAAGGCGACAGTGCTAACCATTACACCACCGTGCCGCCCATTTTGAGACAGTAAAAAAAAATAAAAATTACCATATTATTACATGGAAGATGTGCTGTGAAAAATTTAATTGAATACAATGTACCATTCTTTCTGTGTTATCTTACCTTCTACTTTAATTGCACTCTAAATGCCACATGCTTTCTCTGCTTGTGAAAATGCAGTTTGGCATTTCTAACAACACTTACTATGCAAGATTGCCTCCGGCACTCAGGCTTAATGCAGCAGTTAAATAAGTATTTACAGTAATGCCCCTGTGGGTGTGTCCTCCAACCAGAGATTGACCAAGAGGCAATTTGGCACTTGTAGCATCTGTAGCAGCACCTCCTCAGGCTCTGGTTGTCTCGTTTCAAGAGAGTGCCAGGCTGCTGTCCCCATTAACTCCCTGCTCCTCCTCCCATCTGTCAATTCTCACAAAGTCACCTGGCACAAATATTCGGAATTTCGGCAACAGCTGCACTCGTTCAGCTTGGAATCAGACTGATGCTAACCTCCACTTAACCTCTGGGAAAGCTCTTATCTCAGGGCTCCACCTTGTCAATATAAAGTGGCCTTCAGCAGTCCAGTTTTATTCTTCTTCTCTCTGCATGGTCATCCTGACACTGCACTTTGTTTAAAAAGTCTCTTTAACCATTTTGTTTAGTTTATTTATTTATTATTAGTTTTTTTAGGGGGTGTGCCCTTTTGAAATTTCAGATTTTTTTTTCTTGGAGCTCCCTGCTCTTTTAGCCCATCTATGTTGATGATCAATGTTGGGGGACGTTACTTTTTAAAGTAACTAATTACATTACAAAATTACTGTCATTAAAAAGTAATCAGTTACATTTCAGCGTTACTTTCTGATAAAAGTAACTAGTTAGAGTACTTTTCCATTGCAGAAAATTAAAACTCCGCTAAGTGATGATGGTAGAATAATTATAAAGGTCTTGACTAAAACAACATGCATGAGGAATCACAAAGACGTTTGGCCCATAATCTGTTAACTACTAATACCCCTATCTCACCTACGCAGTTTGGCATGGTAGCCGTAAGTACGGTTCATCATGATTCACCGCAAGTTTTGGCGCTGTGATTAGGTTTCCATCTTTCCGCGCGGCGGTCCTCGCATAGTCAAAGCGCATAGGTGAAATGGGGTTATAACAGCAGGAATAACAGAGAGGGCGGGTTATCGGGGGCGGGGCTTGTATGACGACTTTCTCACACACACACACACACACACACACAATAACAGATTGGGAATGACTGCTGTCTGGCTCACAGATTGCATAAATTGTATGAATACCGGATTACGTTTTTAAAAAGGTAACTAAATAACTGAGTACTTAAATGCCGGACCTAACACTTATGTGCATCCTTTTCAGATATAAACAGTGATTATTTGAGTTACCATAGCCTTCCTGGCAGCTCAAACCAATCTAGCCAATATGGTCAAAGTTTTTCTTTCTTATTCTGATGTTAAATTTAAATAATTAAAGCTATAGATGCTTTGTGCTGCTACCACAATTGTCCTGGCTAATGGATAGATATTTCTCCTAATGTGTAATATCCTATTTCCCTATAACATTTCTCTATTACACTGCATTTATACTAGCTCAACATTTACTGAAGCTCATAATGAGTTGATACAAGGCATTTCATTTACGGCATCATTATTAATATTTAATTTTATATGTAGTACAGCTTTCTTTCTCAGTTTGCAAACAACAAGGAGAAGAAACACACCCTTTCCCCAGCTGTGTGTTATACTTACTGTCTTTGTTTTTGTGTTTCTCCAATTGCTGAGTGATGGTTTTTCTTTCCCCCTGTTGCTAACTGTCTTAATAAAAACTTTCATATTTTTCTCCTCTCTACCAGCTTGGTGAAAGTTCAATATTTGCTGTTATTGGTCATTTGAGAGCTGTTATTCTGACTCTTCTCTTTTACGCTTAACTGCTCATGGTGACCTGCTTAAGTGTAAAAATCCTGTTTAAACATTCCATGTCTGTCTGTCTGTCTGTCTGTCTACTGCATCTACCTATCTGTCTGTCCAAAACCCCTAACAAAATATTTCCCCATGTTTCTCTTGTGACCTGTGAACTCTTTCTGGGGATGAGAACCCCAAACCCCTTCTATACAAACAACCCTTGAGGAAGTGTGTATGATGTACAAAGTTTGGTATGAAAAATGTCTCAAGCTAAATAAAGGTTATGGAAACAAAATGCCACTGTGCATATCTCAGTGTATCAGCTATAAAACTAGAAGTTACTGTGACCTGAACCCTATTGTTATTGTTATTCTTGTTCTCAAGTATATTTTATTAAATCCCCTTTTAAAAGGGGGATTGTTTATATCTGCCTATGACAAATTCTAATTAATTACTTAATTTGTTTGTTTTAAAATTATAAACAAGCTAAAAGCCTACTTGAAACAACAATGCGCCGACCAGGAAGTTACTAAAGATGAACAAATGAACACTGTAACTTACTAGCCATTCTTTTTTTCCTGTTATATACCACGGACACTAAATGACCATAAATGTATGGTGTCCTTACTGAAAACTTTACCATATCAACATTTATTTATAGGTTTACTGGAACATCCATCGTCCATTGAAATAATAGATTAGAACAAGTAAATTTACTGTATATAAACCCACCATGTTACAGTCATAAATAATCGGATCTATTCTACTGTAGAGAAATTAATCAACACCTTCAGATTCAAGAACTTAATTGCGCTGTGGTATAATTATTGTAATTAACACACATGTGCTCAAAGAGAAGTGGTTAAACTGTCATTTGGGTGTGGCATCATATCTCACATCACATGAATGCTTCTAAAAATTCTAGCATCCCCACTGTGAAACGCCTTCCCACATCTCTGCACCCTGAAATATTCTAGCCTCCCTAGTGCGCACACCTCCATTTTCAACCAGATGTGATGTGAAACTTTTCAGCGAAATATCTCTAATTGTTTCTTAGGGCTACAAAACAAAATGGTAATGTCAGTGTTATGGTCAGGAAGGGATCATCTGTGAAGCCAAAGTTTTATGAAGCATGAGAGTGTACTTTCTGTGTGAGCAAATTGGGAGTGTTCTCTCTCTCTCTCTCTCTCTCTCTCTCTCTCTCTCTCTCAATCTCTCGTCATGAGAATTCAGAGTTTCTTTGTGCATTGCTGGGCCTGTAAATATGACTCTGCAGGTCAACATTTTAAAACCTGGAAATCCAGCATGAAGAAAACTATCAACAGCAATTTAATGCTCAATCCAACCACAGGCACACAGTAGGCTATATTTATTGTTGGAAAATGGTAGAAAGAACATTTCTTGTTCATTTTTATTTTAGAGACATTTACTGTACATGGCAGCAGTGTGTATAAACAGTGTGTATGCTCTAATTAAGCAAAATCAAACAAAAGGGAGTGCAATTATACTGAATATCGGCATGGTCGGTGATGTGGTGCCAGGGGCCAAAGATATCACAGCCGTGTTGATATAATGTACAGCAGCACAGCCTCCAGTGTGATATTGCTTTTATACAATAGTTTTACAAACCCCATTTATTATCAACAGATTATGATTTGTTTGTTTATTTAACAAATATTTTGCTCCACAACACATATCTGTCTGTGACTGGAGGAACTAACGTTGAGCTGGCGACTGACATTTTTAGCATTTTGCCTCACCCTTATTAATCATACTAACTGCCGGTTGCTAACTGTTTTGTTTTTAGTCGATACGGTTACAAAGTATGAGTCTGTATACTGCCTGTGATTTCAGGGAGTGTGCGTGGGTTGAGTTGGCATGGCATGGGAGCCTATCCCAGTGGGCCCTGGGCACAAAACGTACACACAGGGTTCACACACTCACTTCGAGCTATTTGGAAATGCCAGTAGCATGACCTGCATGTGTTTGAACTTGGGAAACCATATATATTATCTACACTGCATTGGCTCCCGGTGAAATTACGCCATTGATTTTAAAATACTATTATTGACATTTAAAGCACTAAATTGTCTCGCACCATGGTACCTGAGTGAACTGCTAGTGTTTTGTAATCCACAAAACCTACTTTGACCAAAGGGTGTAGGCTGCTTGTCAGTACCTTGTATTTTGAAAACTATAGCAGGGAGCTGAGCTTTTTCTTACAAAGCCCAAAGTTATAGAATAGCCTTCCAATTAATGTTTGGAACTGAATGATTAAGGCTGAAAAATTATTTATTTACCCAAGCCTTTTGTGAATAGAATTGTTTTAGGTAAAGGTGCAGATCTGGGCAACTCATGAATGTAGAGTTTTATGGGAACTGGTATGTTTGGATGCTGTCTTCCCCAATCTCATTGATCACTCAGGTTTGTTGACAGTGAAGTGACTTGTTGCTTTACTTTCCAGGGAACCCTCGTGTTTGTGTTTCCTTCTGGCTTTCCCTTTTTATTTTTGCTGTCATAGTCCTGCTGGAGTCCCTATTTCCACTCTTCACTAAATATACGTTGACCTTATCTGTTCTGAGACTGTAAGTAAACCTGTTTTCTCTCTCTCTCTATCTCTCTCTCTCTCTCTCTCTCTCTCTTTGTGGAGCTAATGGCCAGCAATTCCAACCCATTCTGCCCTCCAGACCTGTCTGACATATTTTGGTGCCACATTTATTATTGGAATTTTTATTGCATGAATGTCTCTGGCTTGGTGCTGAGAATGGCACTGTATGGTCTGGATGGTTCCACTTAACCATGAAGATGGTCTTGGTCTTGATGCAGACAGCTTCACTCTGATGACTTGTGACTGCAATTTAGGACTAATAGTTTAGGACTAAAAGTCCCACGAACAGGTTTGTACCTGAAAGTGGACTATATTAACTTAAACACTTTTCCAATTATGCTAAACTTTTAGTCTCATAGCACCGAACATGTCTATAAATCAATACCTGCTGTATCTTACTGATATCATCCAAGCGAGGATGGGTTTCCTACTGAGTCTGGTTTCTGTCAAAGATTCTTCCTATTGTCATCTTATGAAGTTTTCTTGGAAAACTAATAATTATAAGTTATACATTTTTTCCATAAAGCTGCTTCATGACAAGGTACATTGTTAAAAATGCAATATTATAAAATGTAATTTAATTGAATCGAATTTAATATGAATAGATAAGATAGCCTATGTGATAGCCTTCTGGGAATTATTGTGATTTATACCTCACACTCTTGAATTAATAAATCAGATTGAACTTTTTTTTTTCAACAGCAGCTCTGTCAGTAATGTCTTACACATGGATTTGTAATCTAAAAACTGTACATAACAGTACAGAGTTTAAATAATGTGTTATTGTTAACAAGGTGTTTCCAATTTTAGTACTTTGTTATCCTGAGATATACAGCATTCATGAGACAAGTAAGTTTATGCATTTCCATTTTTGTTAACATATAAAGAATGTTTTACCTTTAAATCTTCCATAGAGAGAGAGAGGTAAAAAAAAAAAATGGCAAGGTGCTAAGTGTTGTAAATGTGGTAATACCATGCACCAATAAGCCAAAACATTAAACCAATTGACAGATGAAGTGAACAAATATATTACTTTACAGTCACACCTCTTAATGGTTGGGATATATTATGTAGTCAGTTTTAAAAGTTTGTGTTGGAAACTGGAAAAATGGGCAAGTGTAAGAACCCGAATGACTTTGACAGGGCCAGATTGTGATGGCTAGAGGACTGGGTTATAGCATTTCAAAATGTCAGATCTTTTGAGTTCTTGGTATGCAGTGCAGAGTACTTACCAAAAGTTGTTCAAGGAAAGTTCAAGCCAGTAAACTGGCTACAGGGCCATGGGCACTCAAGTCTCATTAATGCACCTGGGCAAAAGCATAAGCTAGTCTGTCTCCTTTCAAACCCACTGAAGAACTAGTGTAGCACAACTGCTGAAAAAGTAAATTCTGACTATGATAGAAAAAAATAACAACATACACTGCATAACATTTAGCTGTGCATTTGGCTGCATAGTGACACAATGCCCAAAAAGCCTGTGCTGTCCTCTGTCCACTGCCGAAAGCACCTTCAACGTGAAGGTGAGCATCAGAACTGGACCAACTCAAGAAGGTGTCCTGGTCTGACGAATCATGTTTTCTTTTACATTATGTAGGCCACAAGGTGCTTGCATGTTGCCGACACAGGGGAAATGTGGCACAAGGATACAAACCGACAACAATGCATGCCAGCTGAGGCAATGTGTTGCTCTGGGCAATGTTCTATTGAGAAAACTTTGGTCCTTGTACTTATGTTACTTTGACACCCCCTATGTAAACATTACTGCTACATTACCGTATCATACTTAATCATAACAATGGCATTACCTGACACCAGTGGCATCTTTCAGCAGCAATAGCAGGAATAACTTGGGGAACATGACAAAAAATTCAAGGAGTTGACTTGGCACTTAAATGTTTCTTAGATTTTAATTTGATCAAATCTTCTTGGGATGAGCTGTACAAACAAGTTTGATCCATGGAGGCTCCATCTTGCAGGATAGCGTCTATTCCTTAGAAGTCTTTTGGAGCCGATAGCTTTTCAGGTCAGAGCTTTTTGGGCGACACAAGTGGACATACACAATAGTGACAAGGAACAAGACTTAAAGCTTATGACTTATAACAAAAAATTACTTTCTGTGGTAACAGTAACACTTGTTTGGGGCTACATTGCACCACTCTGTTAATTTCTTTCCTAGAGTATACCCACAAAACCCACAATGTCTTATTCCTCATATAGCATTCAGAAAATTAACAATATAAAATAACAGATAACTATTATTTAATGTCTTGTGCTGTTTAAATCAGTGTTTTCGTTTGTACTGTTTTGCTTTAAATACAGTTAAGTAAAATAAGTTAAGTAAGTAAAATTATTTATTTAGCAAACAAATATTGAACTATACATCATACTTTCTGCAGTATTTTTTTTCTACCCGTACTTTCTTTTTATCATGCTGCGAGGATGGAGATTAGCCAGCTGCATCACTGTATGTTCTAATTAACCATATTTATCCTCTTTGCATGTAAAATTTCCTCTACAGCAGCATTTTTATGATATTACTAATAACATCATTTCAAAAAGGGGTAGGGATTGACTTCAATGGAGCATGCATATAGTGTAGGTTTATCTACACTTGTTAGCATACTGATGTAGTGGGGAAAAATGGAACGCCGTCTTCTCGTATTTTTCCCCCCTTTTTTTTCTTTAAAAATTGTAATTAACCTCTGTGTTTGAACTGAGTATTGTATTGCTGTTGACATTTTGAGCCAGCGGGTCAGATGTTCTACTGTTCTGGCTTGTGAAAAGTTTTGCAGAGATAAAAAAAAAAACAACTATTTATAAATGCATAGAACGACTTTCCCTCTAGGAGTACTTAAATATCCTAGGTCCAGAAGTAAGACATTTCAAAGAAAAGAAAATGGCCATGCTGTGTAAAATAAATAAATAAATAAATAAATAAATAAATAAATAAATAAAAAAGTACTGTTGAATTATGATATTCTAAATTACTTGGTTATCCTTTTCCTTATCATACAGAGAGAAAAAAATCATTTTATTTGCACTTACAGGTCTGGCACATTGCTGCCCTCTTACATCAACATGAGCTTTAGCAGCTTGCTTGAAAGCCTTGTTAGTATTTTTCATTTTGAGACTCTAAATATAGGTTCCTGTTTGTTCTTGCATTTCCATGTAGTTTCTTCAACTTACCTTTTACTGTCAGCGTTAAAATGGTAAATCTTTGAACAGAAACGTCACATTGTCATTGTCAATAAGAATGAATTGAAAATCATAGTTCTGTAGGACAACTAAACTGAGATGTATTACATAATTTATAACTAAGTTTTAAGTTCTTTTATTTTAACCATGATCTGATATGATTATCAAATGTTTGTGAATAAGACACAGCTTTTGTGGATAAAAAAAAAAAAAAAACAGACCAGTTTGTTGATTTAAAAAAATCACAGCTTGCCATGTTACCAAGAATCAATAAAGCACAAACACCTCTCTTCCACGTTGGGACATTTATTGACTGTTACCAAGAAATGACACCCAAGAATAGTCCATGCTGTTGTTGTTCTTCTTCTTTTGGCGGCTCATGTTGACTTGGCACAGGTTTTATGCCAGCTGCCCTTCCTGCCTCAACCCTCCCATTTGATACACATGGCTAGGAATCTAACCTGGTCCTTCCGCATGGCAGGTGAGAAGCTTACCACTAATCCAACAATGCCCACCCAAGAATATGTCCCTAAAGCCCATAAATATTGCATAAACGTCTACTACCTGAAAGAATCACCACATCAATGCTTACACAATCTATTTTTTTGTTGTTGGATGCAAATCTTACTTTCAAATCTAGATTAAGGAGGAAACAGTCCTATAGGAACAATAAAGTACTGTATCGAGGGCTACAGTGCTGTTAACAGATCATTTGTATTACAGCCAAAATTATCATTAGAGTTGTCTTGCAATATGATTTAGAATTCAACCACACTGTGGTATGAGTATGTTTTAATCAACCAGACTTGGTTACAGTAGGTTATTAGGGTAATTGAAAGCAACAAACATTATAGGTAAGTAAAGTAAAGGTAAAGGTACTTTTATTGCAGCCTAGAAAGATTTTTATTCTGTAATGTTGATCTTCAACATTAGCAATTATTAGCAATTTTAAAAAACAATTATTCTGGTAGTTGTTTAGTTTACGTAGGATTTCCATTGCATATATTTATCTTTAGACCTTGAACCTTTATCATTAAAAGAACCCTTTACGAACCCTTATTACAACTAGACACTACGTACACTATACAGCCAAAAGTATGTAGACACATGACCATGTGAGCAAAAGAATTGCATGTAAGTGGCTTGAACTTGAATACCTTTTGGATTAGCTAGAATGGCAACTGCACCCCAGACCTACTCTCCTAACATCAGTACCTGACTTCACTAATGCTCTTGTGGTTGAATGACCACAAATTCCGACCACTGTACTCCAACTGTACTCTTTTCAGCTTTCCCAGAAGAGTGAAGGGTTATATTTCATCAAATCAGGGATTACATCAGCAATGCTATGCTCAAAAAGCTCATATAGGTGTGACGGTCAGGTGTTAACAGCCTTGGCAACATCTACAGTCTATATATATATATATAGTCTACATATTACTATGCACTCAATAATTAAAGGAGTATTTTAGATGGTCCATTATACACTTGGAATACTTACCAAGAGGAAATCATTGTTGTAGTCTACACTTCATTAATTGTTGTGAAACTTCATTGTTTAAAAGTTGTATATCGGAGTTTTGAATACTAGCAGGTCTTTTGTTCCTGATCTACAAATTTACTGTAAAAAAGATGTGGAATAATTTCATACAAACATAAGCAAGTGTTAACCCTGCCCCAGCTCTAGCCTTTTTCTTTGGATTATTTGTACATTTACTGAAAATTAGTAGTATAAACCTATATTGTTACAGATTTGCAAGCAGATTAAGTAATAATTTGTTACATATACATTACTGCACATTGAAATTCTTTTCTTCACATATTCCAGCTTGTTAGGGCGTGGGTTAGAGCACAGAGTCAGCAATTATATGGAACCCCTGGAGCAGACAGGGTTAAGGGCCCTGCTCAAGGTCCCAATAGCGACAACTTGGTGGAGCTGGGGCTTGAGCCACCGACCTTCCAATCATTAACTCAGACCCAATGCCGTAACACACTATGTTATCACTGCACTACACTGCACACGTGTGAGATTATGTTGGTAACCATCTGTAGCTCTGAACCCTGAAGCTCAGAAGAAATCCTTATTATCGCTAAACAAGTCCCTGCTCCAATGTCTTCCACTATTTACTAATGACATCCAGTATTTGTGTAGGAAATTCAAATCAAGAATAGATCAGGAAAATTAAAATATTTTAACTGTGTATAAAATGTCTATACACGTCAGTGAAACCAGGCAAAGTGTGAACATATCCTTCTGTTAGTAATGGGGTTCAGTGCAACACAAATCCCTGGAGAGCACATCTTTCACTTACTGTTCTGCAGTGTTAACAAAGGATTCCACATAAGAAACTTGGTTCCCTCCTGTGGCTCCCTGGTGAATTTGTGAAAGTTCTGCACAATACGGTTGTTGTGATGTGCATTCGAAATAATTTCTTCCCAGGACTGTTTTTTGTCAAAGGAAAAATAAATGTTTGGAAATATGGAATTACACATTGAAGTGCCCAGGTCACCAGATTTTAGATGGATGGATGGATGGATAGAAGACTTTTTTTAATAACACATCTGCATATAATATAGCATAAAATGGCAATTAATGCTTTGCAGGAAGAAAGTAGTAGTAGTAGTAGTAGTAGTAGTAGTAGTAGTAGTAGTAGTAGTAGTAGTAGCAGCAGCTGTAGCGGTAATAGCATATAGTTCCCAAAGGTTCTACATTTCCCAATTAAACTTTAAGATTTTTTAAATAGAAATACTTAGTAATCATGGATAGATGGATGGATAGATGGATAGATGGATGGATAGATGGACATAGATGGATGGATAGATAGATAGATGGATAGATGGATAGATAGATAGATAGATAGATGGATAGATAGATAGATAGATAGATAGATAGATAGATAGATAGATAG
>JAOVVB010201055.1:0-24747 GCA_028570985.1 Heterobranchus longifilis
CTCTAAGTATAAATAATATTACAGTAGGAATATGTAAACAGTACGTTCTGTATGAGAGCTGCATAATTTAGAGAATAGAGAATTTATACAGGGAATACTGACAGGAATGTGCAATATATGAATGTGCTATTAACCGATAAAAGTAGAAATAAAACTGCATTAATGTAATGCATCGTGCTGTGAGCTGAGAACTGAGTGTTGTGCATCAGCAGACTAAGCCCCTGCTATACTGTAATGAATATCTTTCTCCTGTTGTCCCGTGTTTAGTGCTGAGACGGAGGATTCACAGAGTGGGAGTTCTTCAGTGTGCAAGGAGGCCGGGCCTGAAGTCATAAAAAGCCATGATGGTGTCTGGGAGTCTTCTCCTGGATCTTCAGAGCCCTCGGGACTCAACCACAGTGGTGAGGAACGAGACTCCGCCAACTGTGTCGCAGTGCCAGAGACCGCGGCCCCGGCAGACGCCAGCGAGAGGTCAGTGGGTTCAGAGTTTGCGACATCAAAACAAGACTTGTTTACATGAACTGTGGACTTGTGTTTTTGAGATCCTCCCTATGACCACTAGGGGGGGTATAGACACCACAGCTTGTTGTATTAACACACCACTATTCTTCTGTTCTTCCTCATACCTTCCATGATATAAAATGTCATTTAAGTGGCACATTTAGTAAACTTTGATCTATATAAAGCAGGAAAAGTACCAAAGATGTATTTTCTTTCCAGCTCAAAGTCCGATGAGGATGCGCAGCCAGATCTTGAGTGTACAACTACGAGCTCAAAGGAGGTCACTTCCTCGGAGAACATCAAGCAGGATATTGGGGAGAAAATTACGCTGAAAGGACAGGACAAAGATGGAGATGTTCCCAAAGTGAAAGAGGGGGATGAGAAGGAGGAGGAGGCGGAGAACGCTCCCACAGAGGCTGAGACTCAGGCCGGGAGAGATGCTGAGGCTCAGGAGGAAACTGGAAAAGAGGAGCAGCTGGTTACTGATGTAAAGGCTGATGAGATTATCGTCACAGAGAAGGAAGACTCTGCTGAAGAATGCCTGGGGAACAGGTTTGTAACGATCACTGTTAGTTGCTTTACAGAGTAAACATCACATCATGTGATGGCTGTTTTATCTGTTGAAACAGAGAGTAATAAACAGGACACATCACAGGAACAGACTGTTCAAAAGTGTGGGGCAATTTACAAGGTTCATACAAAGTCTTGAAAGTTTGGAAAATGCTTAAGCCGTTATGATTTCAAGGTTAGGAATATGCTTGAATTCAAATATACTTCTTTGAAAAAGGCTTGATTTTCAACATAATCTGGTGTCTCATTGACACAATCACTCCAAAAATCTTTTAATATTTGAAAGCAAAAGATCATATTTGCTTGTTGTCGCCTGGTGTTTCACACCAGACAAAACATACAATCAAAGTTCATATTAACTGCTGGTAAAATAAACTTACATGTCAATATACATTGATTGCTGTGGGTATAAAGAACATTTGTATTTATAGTAACAATTTAGATTTAGGAGAAAGGCTTTGAGTCTGGACATTTTTGGTTTTGGTACTTTGAAAGTGCTTGAAATTTACTCTTAAAAAGCTGTACAAACCCTGAATGTAAACTCAGAACCACGTATTTAAACTTCAGCTTTGAAAGATTTTACACATCCCCACAGAGAAGTTGTTAAAAAAGTGGATGTGTTATTGGTTGTCATTTCTGTGTATGCATACTGGTACGCCACAAAGTAATTTGTGCAAAAATATAACACTAAATTCTTTTTGGTGTTTATTGTCTTGGTTTGGAAGATTAAGAAAGTGAAGTATAGTCTTCCGTTTTTGTGAGTTTAAAGGATAAGGTTCTTTTTTATTGTCAACAAATTCCATAAAAAGACCAAAGCCAACAAAGTGTTATCCCGTCTCTCCACACTGACTTTTCCACCCTGTGGCACTCAGCCAGGCTCATTCCTTCCTACTGGAGACGTAACTCTGTAAACATGGGCTGCAAACATGCAGTATATTTTCTTTTCTTTTTTTTTAAAGGCCAAGTTATTTCTTAAAATAGCTGGGCAGTTTTTTTTGCAACTTAACATGAGTAAATAGTGCATTCGTTGGGGACTATTTTCAGCTGCAGATTAATTACAATTTGATGCACTTGTGAGTATCTACAGCAGCAGGATGGTGGATGCTAGCCTGGCATCACCACACTAATTCGCATTTGAAGAATGAGTCTTGAATCTCTGTTGATTTTTGATTTCCCAGGGGCGTAATCAACAGCGCAGACCAAAATGCTTCTGGATAGAGCTACGACCAATCAGAGCAACAGAACGTGACCTACAACCAATCAGAGCGCGCTGAGAGACACATGCAGGTTGATGGCGCTTGGTCTGTTTTGAAACAGGAAAAACAATGGCGACCTGGTCGCAAACTTTAGCAATTTACTGCTGCAAAGAACTCTAAAATGAGTTTTGTGCCTGGTGCGTTGCGCTGGACAGACATTCGGTAACTACATTCTAGCATGAGGGTCCTCTGCCAGGCATCGTCTTAAACCCGTTTCATATGAAATAAACATTTGTGATTGGAGTTTTTAGTCGATGGAAATGTGTATAAGACCCTGCTAGAGTAAATGAAACCTGGCTCAGCAGGTAACAGCTCGTTCTCAGGTTAGGTGTATGTGGGATTAATTTAAAATAAACTACAGTCCCTACAATTGAAATGAAGGAACGTGTCACCCAGCGCAACAGTGTGAATCACTGATGTGTTTTTAATAGTTCTGGGACAACAATGGAGCTCTAGTCGCACAGAGCATGCAGATATATCAGGCTTAAAATACTTGTTAGTAGGATGAATTTGTTGTTGGTTTTGGTCTTTTCGTAGGAATTGTTAACAATGAGAAAAATCTAATTCACCCCCTGCCTTATACATGAAGTATTGTACTTACAGAGTAAGTGTTTGTTGTTTTCCTTTTAGTGAAGAAGACTTGTACAGAGGAGCCGAGGAGCTGTCAGCACAACAAAAAAAGAAACCAGAAACTACACGTCAGTATATCCAAATCACGTCGATGTCATGAAATTGCATTAGAGATTTCAAACACTACTTGTTCTGTCACATAAAATATAGACAATAGTCCTTTTGTTTTGCCCATCATTTCCTCTCACTCTCCTCTCTCATTCTCAGTTTTAAAGGTGGAAGACAGACGCAGTCTGGCCCCGGCGGTAGATATCCTGTCTTACAGTGAGAGAGAGTGGAAAGGAAACACTGCCAAAAGTGCTCTCATTAGAAAGGTTGGTGCCTGTAGCTCCTGGGAAGAAGTGCTTCACATTAAAGTCAGTTGTGGGTTTTTTTTTTCACATGAGTGGCTAAGAGACTTACTGCGGTGTCCCGGTGTGCTGCTGCAGGGTTATAAAGAGATGTCCCAGAGGTTTGGCAGCGTGAGGAGAGTGAGGGGAGACAACTACTGTGCCCTGAGAGCCACGCTGTTCCAGGTGCTCTCCCACAGCACCCAGCTGCCCGCATGGCTGCAGGAGGAGGACATTAATATGGTAAATACTCACTTAGTGAGACAGTGTCAGATGACTGTTGGCTAAGCCCGATGCCCCTTTGTTACCGTGGCTATGCATGTCGAGCATTGTGTTCTCGGACAGCACATAACCGTTAGTTTACTGTGATAAAGACAGAAGATATAACATTGAAACTCTGTCATTTTTAAATGCCATTCCCACGCTTCTCATTTCTAGCCATTCTATCCAAACACTGTCTCTGGTTGACTTTTTAATGTTTCTAGTAGGGCGGTCCTCGACTCAAGAAATTCTTAGTCAACACTCGATTAGTTGATTTAAGCAACAGATCTATAAAACTGAATTTCTCCACAAAGAATCATGCAAAAGCACCACTTTAAATCTTGTGCTCATGAGTTTTTTTTTGGAAATAAGCATAATAAAGCATTAAAAAAATGACTAAGTGACTAAAGAAATCTTAGTTGACTCAGACCAAAATTGTAGTTAGGTGACTTTAAAAGTCCTGATGGCTGAAGACATTTACATTATATTGTGTTAAAAGCTGAAGCTACATGTCCCAGGCAAAACTATATATAAAAAACAGCATTGTTGTTGACTTGTTTTGCAGTGTAGAGTTTGTTAGTCCTGGTATTATGAGTATTATAAGGAAAATGTCAGATCAGAATAACCCTGTTTGGCTGCTCAGCTAACATACTTATTATTTTCAAACTGATTTAAATAAAGAGCAGGACAGAGCCGCTAACCTTACCCTCAATGAGTGGTTCTTAACCAGGGGCCATTGAGGGCGTTCCAGGGAGCCTGCAGGAAAAATTGGGAATAGTTTATTTTCGCTATTTAAGAAGTGAGCCCAATGTGAGTAAGAGTCACAAGAGTAACTATTCCGATCATGTGTCACTTCCTCCACGGTCCTCAACTGTAGACGACAACTATATAATTCTGGTCTTAATCGTATCTAACAACCAAAGTCTTTTCAGATGGAGGTCCCTGAAACTAAATCTTATGGGGGTCTGTGACCTAATGTGTATCAATTTAGGGGTCCTTGACATAAAAAAGGTTGAGATATGCTCCATAGTGGATGTGCTAGTCTTGTGTAGGACTTGTTTAAATGCTTATAACCCCACAAAGTTTTTCTTTAACGCTTGGTTATCGCAGTAGGTTGTAAGCTGGTTAGCCGGGGGAAGAATTGCAGCCTGCGTTCGAGCACATTAACACTGTTTAATTAATTCCTTACATGTTCGCTGTTGTTTTTGGTTTTGGAAAGACTTCAAAAAGGACATCATCCTCCGAACTCAGCTCTTCAATATTAGCATGACACACGTGTCGTGCCTCGCTACAGTTGCTAAGCTATGATTGGTCAATTGCTGTTTGGGGGAGGGGTTTAGCAAATTGTTAATTACATGTGACCATTACAGCACAGAAAATACTGAAAGAAAACAAAAAAACGACAAACTTTTCTAATGTTTATGTTTTAATAATGCCAGTGCTTCAGCTTGAATCTCACCATAGCATTTTATTAACAGCTGCTGAAGCAACTTGAGGCCCAGGAAGGTCTGATGAATCAGTGGACATTTCCTGGAGAATGCCTGCAGGGAGACGGGACAGGAGACGCCACCCTGCAGCTAAAAGGCTACATGGAGCTTCTCCGAAATAAGGTACTGGCTGCAAATGTGCTCAGAAACATGCATACAGTGAGGAAGTATTTTAAAGACACGGAGCGAGTAAACCACAGCACTATTTATATACCATCCGTGGACACTGAGAGTATTGATATTCACCCACAGAGCTTTTAGATGTGATTGCTACCATATGTTAAATGCTGCACTGCTCGCTTTCTGTGTCATTAACAGTAATGCTCTAAAGGATTTGAGGGCTAGATGAACCCTCAGCCTCAAAGAAACACTTTCAACTGTTAAAACCACAGTGCCTTTTTTACTATAAGCATATGCGGCCCCGAGCAGAATTTACAGTCAGTCACTGCCACTGATGGCTTGTGAGGAATTCTGGTGTTTACTACACACACGTTTTTTTAAAAGTCTGAACTCTTGCTTTATGAGAGGTGGCTATGTACTGGTTTTGTGCCGGAAATTATGGATTCCATACAGTCAGAATAGACTGTTATTATGGTCTGTGCTGGTTCCACAAATATCACTTTTTATGTGCACTAATGTATATTAGGGCTGTCATATATGTTTGAATTGTAAAAAAGAAAAAAGAGCAGCAGGCTGTCTGCCTCGTGCGTTCTTGCGTGGGCTGCCACGGAGAATGCACATATACATTATAAAGCCATAAACATTACACACAGCACAGCTCGTTAGATGTCTGTTCTATATACGACTTCAATGAGTAACCCAGTCTCACATCTCACTCGAGAACCAACCACAGCGCTGATCTCAATCTCAAAGACTGTCATTTAAATGAATGTCTGTTAAGTTGCTATGTATCGCTGAATAAGGCAACACAATGGTGATTGAGACTACGGCCCATTGATGAAAGTATTGCAATCTTCTGGGTGTCTGTGGTGACATTTCCCGGAAATGCTGCAATAAGTTATTGCTCATGCAAACATTTCCTGCTGCTGCTGCTGCTGCAGCTTCGCATTCAAAACATTTCACTGGTGAAACACGAGTTGGCTTTCATTGTGATGTAATCACAGGAAATCCAACGTGTTTGTCAGTGAACTCGACACTGACCGCGATCGTTCATCAAAAATGCATCTACAAAACAAGATGACGGTCATTTTCAGCATTTTTTGCCGGCGGATCAGTTTGAAATGTTGCACGGAGTAATGGAACAAGAAGGAGCCGCAGCGAGCTGTTAGATGAAGAGAGCTCCAACTTCTCAGCGAGGTAACCAACTACTTTCACTTTCCCTGTTCTTTGCCATGTGCAGCTTTAAAATGATATCACGGCTGCTCACAGAATGATGGGAAAGGCCAGTTATTACCTGACTTATTTATTAACAACATAGTTTGTTGTGCTGCCCCAAATATTGTGGGACATTTGGTATTAAACCACATTTGCTGTCACTACCAGTAAATGGTAGAGGTGTCACGATTCTCCAAATTGACGATTCAATTACACTTTCGATTTTAAGGTCACGACTCGATTACATTTTCTATTGAAGTCTATGCCGTTGTTATGCAGTCTTGATTTGTAAAGATCAACAATCATTGGTTTTATGCACAACTGTCATTTACATCTGCAAATTATTCTCTAAAAAGATACAAGCTACATGGCATCAAGTGTGATACAACCAGCATATGTTTGGGGGAATGTACCACACTAAGGCCATATGTATAGTCAAATTTCATTAATTTAATTGAATCGCCGATCCTGATGTTGATAATTGAAATTGGAAGCTCATTTTGATTGATTTTTGATTTAGAATTGGACTGAAATCTTAAGGATTGCTAATTTAAATTAAGTTTTATGGTATAAGACATTATTTAATTTGTTTATTTTGTAATGGGTAGGTATGTAGATTTTAAAAGACATGTTATTGTTGAAATAAATACACCTGTACAAGTAGTTATGTCCCTATTATGGACATAATGCGCAAAAATAGATATTCGAATAGTTGGAACCCATGTGTTTTTTCAGAAGGAATAATCACAGTCCTGCTGTATATACAGGGAATGGGGAAAATGGAAATCCAATAGCCCTTCAGTAAATCCCAGTTTCATGAAACAGATTTTTGTTTTATTTTGTCTTACAATAACAGTCTAAAGTAAAATCAGAAAACTGCAGCAGATTTGTTAAGCTATAACCAGCAGAATCTTTGGCATTTGTATTTTTACTAAATGACTCCACTGATTAAATGCTCATCAAAAATAGTTCTTAATGAATCTCATGGATTTGTTTCCAGTGGCAGGCAGCAGTGGACTGCTCCTCTGCGGCGGAGCGGCAGCAGCTGTGTGAGCGAGTGTTTCAGGGAGGAGAAGAGGAGCTGGGGCTGCTGGAGGCGCTCAAGCTGCTGATGCTGGGCAGAGCGGCGGAGCTGCACGGCTGCATGCAGGCCGGCGGAGACGTCCCGCTCTTCTGCTGGCTGCTGTTTGCTCGGGACTCATCCGACTGCCCGCGCTCCTTCCTCTCCAACCACCTCAGCCACGTGGGCCTCAGCGCCGGGCTGGAGCAGGTAGGAGAAAACCCGGGGCTTCTTTTTATTTGTTGACCAGCCAACCGCAGACTCACTTTAACTGGTTTTACTGGCTGCATATTGTAGTTTCCTGGCAGGTAGGGAGCATTTTTTTATGGTAAACAACACTTACTAGAAACTAGCTGCTGGGATTTTCATTGCCCTTTTGAATCCAGCAATGCATTTCTATGGAATAAACTGTTGTCACGCTTGTTAAGGAACAAAAACATTTGCTGTGTAACGTTCTCATAATCTCAGATCTGAACGCTAAAACATGTCGGAGCCTGTGCTCCGTGTTTGAGACGCAGTATCTCATCAGCCCCAGGGGCGAGGAGCCTTCAGGAAGGACAAGCTGCTGAGTGATTTAATTGTTATTTTCACTGTTTTGATTAAAGCTTTTACAGGCACGGTTTCCACAAACAAGCCCTACCCGTAAATATCACATGCTTGAGCAGCTGATTAAACATTGTGTATTTTAACCTGGGCTCTTTCGTAACCGTGCTATTATCTCTGTGCAGGTGGAAATGTTCCTGCTGGGCTACGCCTTGCAGTGCACCATTCAAGTTTACAGACTGTACAAGGCCGACACAGAGGAGTTTGTCACCTACTACCCGGACGACCATAAGGACGACTGGCCGTCCGTGTGCCTCGTCACGGAGGACGATCGCCACTACAATGTGCCAGTTGTGGAAGCTGCAGAAGAACTACACAAGCAGCTCAACTCGAGCTGATTTCCAATGCAGAGAAATCTCCTGCCATACAAACAAAACTCTCCTCAGGTCAATCAACACGAATAGATTTACGCCAATTAAAGGAATAGTTACACATTTTGGGATGTTTTCTCTCTTGCTGAGAGTTACACAAGAAGATCAATACCACTCATGTCTGTCCGTTAAATGTAAAATATGTAATTTTCTGAATCACAACAAAAACAAAAGATGCAGTTTAGTGATGTCGTAAAGTCGCATGGGATCATGGGAATTGTTGTCTTCACCGTCACAGCAGTAAGTTTCTCCCAGTTAGGATTCCTTCTGTGGGCGTCGTTCAGGAGGTTCGTACCAGGAGCTGCATTATCCGCAGACGTCTCCTCCTCTCCAAAACAAACAGACTGTGATTAAAAGGGACAAAACACTGAATAATGCAGTTTCACTTTAAAAATCAGTGTCTCTCCGACGTCGGAGGACGGGCCGAAAATTATAGATTTCTCTGGGTTTGAACGTGGTTGGAAACATTTGGGATAATTTAAGTACACAACTCAACAGAATTTATAACATAGGTGTAGTTGTTTTTAGACATTTTAATGTGGAAAAGTTGCATATTATACCTTAAAATGTCAAGCTACAGCGAGCAGCTGGTTAGCTTAGCACAAAAACTGCAAACGGGGAAACAGCTAGCCTGGCTCTGTCTGAACGACTGTTTCCAGTGTTTGTGCTAAGCTAAGCTAACCGGCTGATTGCTGCAGCTTCATATTTAGTGTCCAGACATGAGAGTGGTATCGATCTAACTCACTGCAGGAAAGCAAATATAAGTATTTCCCAAAATGTAGCTCTGTTCCTTTAAAAAATATGCTGATTTGAGACCCTGTACAAGATGTGGTTTACACACACTTTTGTACACACTGTACTGTATACAGAGTTTTCTATTTGAATACATGTACATATATGTGCATCTGATATTGCGGGATCATCTCAGTTAAGTCCAAATTAGGTTGCAGGGTGTCATTTTGACTTTCAGGTGAGGAAAAAAGCCCAAATTTTCTGAGCAACCATTTTATTTTATTTTTAAAAATTTTCTCTGTGAAATCCTGATCAAAACACAATGGAGCTGCCAACAGCGCCAAAATGATTAGATGATTGGTGTTTACACTGGAATTTGGGCACTTTAATTTGTGTATTAATTTATTATTTTTCATTATGTCAACAAATGCATTTTAAATGAAGTGAAACGAGTGAATTAGTCAGTGAACAGTTTAATGATTTTTCAGGTTTAACAACAGCTCACATCTGATTGGAGGACTAATTACAGCCTCTGTGAGTGATTTATGATGGTGTGTGTGTGTGTGTGTGTGTCCGTCCGTGTGTGTGTGTGCGCGCGCGCTCGCACAACTGTGTGTGCAACTGTGTGTGTATGTGTGTCAAACTAAATGTGTAACATGTTGCCTTTAACCAAGCTGTTCTGAGGGGAGAAACGTGCCAATGTTGCTGCAAATACTGGCAACAGTCCCAACCACCAGCCACTGGATTCAGTAGTAAACGCTCGCTTGGTCCTCCATGTTGCCTTAGAAATAATGCACAATAAGAATGAATGTTGGTGATTAGTGATAAGAGGCCATTTTCTTGCCCTAATTCCAGAGCAGTAAAACATTGATTATGCCATTTGCAGGAATGTTCTTTCTCTGTCAGATTTTTGGATGGCATTTAGATAAAATGAAAGTACAATTTTTGTAAGTCTTTTTTTTTCTTCTTTTGTTTATAGCTTTTCCTAATTTTATGAGAACTATAAACGTGAATTTGAACTGAAGTTTCAGAAGTACAGTACAGAAAATGACACATTACGTCTCTTTGGGGTCTCATAGACTCAATCTGTAAAACATGATTGAATACAATTGATTTTGCTATGCTCTAAATCCGTGATTGGTGTGGACTATACTTTTTTTAAGCAGCACTGCCCCTCCCAAATAAGTCTCTGGATTTGTTATTTAGTAAGAGTTCTAACAGGTAGTTAAACCAGGTTGGGGTCTAAATTGACTACAAACATAAGTAACGCCACTGTAGGGCGTTTCACACTGAACTTAGCCCCAGGCTGAGGGAGCTTTCACACCGGCACAGTGTGGGCTAAGTCGGCTAACCTCGACTTTAGTCCAGAGCTCGCAGGTGCTGCTCCGGAGCAGGGTTAGCCCCGAGTTTGCAGGGTTATGCCCTGAAAACTGACTAAACCCGGGGCTAAAGGTTGCTGGTGTCCAACAGGACTAACAATAGAATTATAGAATGTTAACATTAGTTACGTGTGCAAACAGACATTTAACCCGGGGATAGTAGAAGTGCAGTGTGAACTGTTTGGCCCTGGGCTTGGGTTAAACGTGTGTAAAAAAAAAAGGCTAAAGGATAGCCCTGGGCAGTATGAAAAGGCCATGTGTAGGATATTTATTTTGTCTGTCAATGACTTTTTGGCAAACAAAAGAAATGTGTTCATGCATAGCCCATATAACATGTCCATTTGGTGTAATAACATGCTTTATCAGAGTTCCCACGTATCCTGGAAAACCTGGAATTTGATTAAAATGACCGAATATCCTGGAAATAATCTATGTTGTCCTGAAAATTGTATTTCAGCCTCTCACTCAGATCGCCTAAGTAAACCTAGGTGCGTACTTTGTTTGAAACTCGACTTGTTGGTAGGATACGCTGCACAGTATGACACATCACAGTGGGTTTACCAGACACAAAGCGTAATGTTCCCTTTTCATTTCGGCTCCCTTGCCAGTCAATCTACGGAGCAGAACAGCCTTGAAGCAATCTTTTTGCTGTCAAGTCTATTTTCCGGAGCCTATCGATAAATTATGACCTTTTGTGAGCAAGTGCTGTCCTGGGAATGTCCTGGAAAATGATTTCTTAAAAAGAGAGAGAACCCTGTTTATGCTCATTTCTGTATTTTGTCACCATCAAATGTTGAAAACTGGCTTGTGTCAAAGGGAAGGGTTACCATTTCAATACGTTTCTACAAATATTTAAAGGGAAAAATGGTTGATTTTGCAATTACTATTATTTTTACGTGTACGGCAGTGGGTCTGAGGGAACCCAAACAATGGGGACCTAAAACCAATGTCAACAAAACACGAGAGTTAATAATAAAGCAATTTATTTGCCAAATAAGAATGCCTATACATTATATACAATACATACGACAGTCTGAATACTACCAGGAAAAATGCTTGGCAAAACAAAAGTAGATGGACTTCCAGACTGCATGGAAAGTGAACAATCATAACTGTATTCTGTAACACGCAATGATATAACGAGGGATTCCTGACCCCTCTGGGCAATTAAATATACACATTGCATTACCTATAAAACAACAATAATCTGTACACCGTTGTATGTAAAATACGATTGCACAACCCAACAAGTCCCACAACATGTCTATATTGGAATTCAAGCAAGGCCTTGCCGCTTAATCTTGATAAAATAACATAAAATAATGAACTCTGTATTTTGGCAACTCCACTACCACTCGACAGACGTGTCATTCTTGCCGCTGAGGAGGAAAAGTTCTCCTGTGTCGTTTTCCCTTGTTTACCAGTAAACACATGAAATTGGTTAATACACCGGCTGATGTGATGATGCAAAACTATGAGAACTGAGGAAAAGTTCGGAAGACGCAACGGTATTTACACTGATGGATGAACATTTGGAGGTGCATGGCTTTCTTTACAGTGTGCGTTTTTTATGGTGTGTAGGTCGACGTGCAGAAGACCTCGTCACTCGTATTCAAAGTCTGTCGGGAGAACCTCTGAAACCAAACCATACTCGGGTCCTCTCTCCTCTCCGGCACTGTAACACTCGGCAGTCTCCTCTTCAGCAAAGTTCCACGTGGAGGTCGGCTTTACCTTCCCCCGCAGTCACAGTTCACTCCTGTTCCTCCTCCTCCTCCTGGAGCTCCTCGATGGCGTCCATCTGAGTCCTGGAGCACACCTCGCTCATCGGGGCAGAGTCCTCGCCCTCCACCACCAGCTCATTGGACATCTCGTTGTTTTTCTGCAGAGACGGAAGACGAGAAAGAAATGAAGAACATGCGATCCTTAAAAGTCACTGAGAAAGGGAGAACTCGCACTGCCAAAAGCTGCAGCTGAGACTATTGGTGTGCTAATCTAATACTTGAGAAGCTGTAAAATGGAAGAGCACTCTATAAGTGGGTGAGTGATACAGTCCTCACGTGAACATAGAAGTATTTAGGAACATGCAGAAACCTCCTGAACCCAATAACCTCATTAGGTTGCTTCAAACTGGAAACACAAATTGGAATATTTAGAAGACGTGGCTGTGATTACAGTAAATGAATAACGTGCATTCCGAGAGTGGATTAAGAAGGGCACTTAAGGTTAAAAACATTTCCCAGTGACATAGAAACATGGGACTTTTCAGACACTAAATGGAGTATATTGTTCAGCATCATGTGCAAATCTCCCTTCATTATGAAGTAATGTGTACAGTACGGAAGTAATTGTTCGACATTTTGGAAAATATTGAATTTACTTTGTGCTGCGAGTTAGATGAGAAGATCTATGAGATGTCTGTCTGTTAAATATGAAGCTACAACCAGCAGCCAGTTAGCTTAGCACAAAGACTGAAAAAAGTGGAACTAGCATGGCTCTGTCCAAAGGTAACAAAACTTTCTTACTTTTAAAGGAATAAAGTTCAGCAAGCTTGGAAGCTGTTGCCACCCACACTATTGTTTTTTCAATAAATGTCCAAATTGTCACTTTGGGACCGTGAGAGCTATTTAAAAATATATCTTGGACTTCAAAATCTTGTTAATATAACCCTGTAATAAATAAGAGTGACAGATGCATTAACAGGATGCTGCCAGTAACAAGGTCATTTTCCTGATTCCTGAAGATTATTAGTGAAGATGAGAAAAACTGATTTATTCTGAAATAAATTAAGAGACACTGACTATACAGTCAGTAGAAAACTGTAAAACACACTTTTGCATCCACACCCATAATGTTAACTCACTGTGTAGATCTGCAGTTGTCTTTAATTAACAGGTTTAGAGGTATCTTGCACGTATTCATAATGGATTAGTTTCAGCTGCATCCCTATTCAAACTAAACAGTATGATCATAATAAATGAGGGACACACCTGGTTATTAAAAATGGTGGTGATGGGATTTGCAGAAAGCACAGAATAAGGTGTACACTCTCACGTTTGCAATGACCTCAACCCAGGTGTTCTCACCTGTTGTCGATAAACATAGCAGGCTGCTATGGCAACCATTGTCGACTCTCCTATGAAGCCGGCCAGGAGGGATCCAACCCCGAGTGTGGCCCCGTGAACCCTGAATGACAAAGGATTATAATGAAGGATTATTTCAGAGGAGTGGAAGTGAATCATCCTCCTGTTTGATCTTTAGGAATAAAAAGAAGAAGAATATATTAAGAAAAACATTTTTTTACCAGAAGAACAGACAATATTGTATGAAATAACACAGTAAGCCTGAGTCACAGTGCTGACCTTTGTGACCCTGACACTGTTCTCTGAAGTGTTGACTTACCCCATATAAGGCAGCACAACTAGACTGGTGATGAGGACAATGATGCGGAGAACGGAGCTGGGGGCCAGCACAAAGGTCTTTTTCAGGGTCATGAGCCATCCAGTCAAATGAGCCCGAACAGTCACTGCAAACACACAAAGTGGAAACATCACCCCACTGGTCCGAGCTACGCCCCGGCTAAAGCCACAGCAGGAAGGAAAATGCAGCTGGATGAACAGTGATGCTGAAAAACATCTAATCGAGTGTCTTACCTGGCAGGGGAAAAAAGGAGAAAATTCGGAGCGGGACCACACACAGCTCAGCAAAAGCATACTCCACTCCAATGACATCAACCAGGATCTTCTCTGATATGTGTGGAGTCCAAAACACCACAAAGCAAAGCTGGACACAAAATGAACAAAAGCAAATTAATTTTTGTATTCGCTGCACCACAATAGAGTCGCCCGGCACGCCTCATTAGTTCATTAACTCAAGGGGTTTCGGGCTGAATGTGAGCCTTTGAAGCTCACATAAAACAAGCGAGCGAGCAAACACATGGCAGACAATGTTATTGTTTCTAGAAGCAGTTGGTGAGCCACGTGCAACGTTACCGAAGTATCTCAAAGCTGTTACTGTTATAAGCACGCCAGGGAGTGTTAAACAGAAGTATAAACCTGTCTGATCTGAACGTCAATGATACATCAATTTGTTTAAAATTGTATAAAGATAGTTTCTCTGCACTCCAAACTTAGAACACGGACCAGGAGGCCTAGAGATCCATAAAAGGTGTTTTTCCAGAATATTTCTGTCATTCAAAGCAAATGAAAATCTCAGCCCATCTGCAAAAATGCAACATACTCTTAAAAACATCAAGACTTTCCAGCAGTCCTCCCCGCTCACTGTTCTCAGTCTGTGGAACTGCCAGTCCGCTGTCAACGATTTCATCACTTTCGTTGCTGTCCAGACACATTTTACAAACACTTTCCCACTGATACCTGGATACGTCCAAAAAACACTGCTACTTAGCTGCACTTTCAACCAATCATCCTGTCTCCCATACTGCTGGTGAGACAGGCTTTCTAATTTCTAAACAAATGGAAATTCACCTATGAAACCATTCCTCATTTGAATACCTTGCCATCGTGATCAAAATGCCTTTTATCATTATTCATTCTCCAATAGGACACTTGTGCAATTTTGTTGATGAGCTGGACATGCTGTTGTCTTCCATCCCTGAACGCTGGCTTCAGGCACATTCCCCACAATGCTTAAGCAGGCCCAGGTTACCCCAATTATGAAAAAGCCAATCATAAACCCATCTCGGACGGTCTTGCTACTACCTTTCCTATGCAGAATTCTACAGCACGTCTTCGTCTCAGATTTCCTCTACTTGAACAGAAGTTGTACTGTGGTCAGTGACCCTGAAGTCTTATCTTGTCGGATCTGTCTGCAGCCTTTGACACCGGATCATCCTGTCCACCCTATCTGAACCAGGCATTTTTAGTACTGCAGTGCACTACTCTGGATTGAGTCCTTTCTCTCAGGCCTTACAAGGATCGTTTAAAATGGTGGCAGTCTAAGCGTCACTTCCTTTCCACTGGTGTACCACAGGGATCTGTGCTTGGTCCCCTTATCTTCTCAATATGCACCACCCTTGGTCCGATTATCCGCTCACATGGTTTTTCTTACCATTGCTATGCTGATGACACTCAGCTCTACCCATCCTTACGGCAGGCGACCTGACTGTCTCAGCATGGACCTCAGTCCACCTCAGTTATATCTCAAAATGGATGATGGAACACCACGTTAAAGTGCTGCATAAACTTATGTTGCCCCCACATGGGTCCTGATGATGCAAAGCTGTCCAATCAACAAGTTACCTGTCAGTCATGTTTACTTCTCTTGGTTAATTCATAAAAAGTCTGTGAAAGCAAACCGGACCAAAACTAAAATGCAACAATGTATAATTTTTTCCCCTTTGTCTGGACCAAATGAACCAAACTACAGGTGTGACAGCACCCTCAGTCTCTCTAAGACTAAACTGGATTGTATCTCATTTGTATGTTGCTTCGGACAAAAGCATCTGCCAAATTAATAAATGTAAATGTATTTTATGCTGTTGACATTGAGTCACACTTCATGGAAAGACAAAATAAGGGGAGGAGAAAGAATGAAGCTCACTGAAACAAAAATCTGAGTAATTCCATAAACATTTCACCATCTCGTCTGTTCTTAAAGAAATAGTAGGAAAATGTAGTAGGAAATGATGAATTGTGGTTTTTGATCCCCTGAACCAAAATATAGGAATAGATTACTTGTAACTGATGATTTCATTTCATCACCTTACCATCTATCATTATTTTAGCAAGATGGAGGCACATAACTAATTTGTTTGGCTCAAGAGCGACCGCCGTCTCCTCTGACTCAGGCGCGGTTTCTCTAAACAAGGTGAGACATCCACGCTCACTGCCTCGACATCCTAAACACAGTCTCTTTTCATAAGATGAAACTGTTTATTACTCCGTTCCTTTCTCAGATATACCTTTGTCTGCCTCCTCTGCTGTTTTTCATTCTGTCGTCTTTCCTTCACATTTAATCAGAACAAGTCTTGACATGAGGGCTGTCCGCTTTTGTTTTCAACACTGCTACAGAATGTACCTATGTGCCTGTTGTGCTGCGTCGAACACACACACCCCTTACATACTGTACATGTTTACGGCTCTGGGATTCCACATCTGGCGTGCCACTCTCCTCCTCCTCCTCCTCCTGCTAAAAGATCTACACTTGGCCACAAACTTCCTGTTTTTCTTATTCGTAACTGGGTCAAAGGCTCCTTTTTACTTAACAGAAATTAACTTCCTTGTATTAACTTTGAGTAAAAGCCAAATATAATCAGAGAGCCTAGAGCATGCGTTGTTCTTGCAGATCTGTCGGCATAATTATCCAAACATTTTGCTGAAAAACAAAAACACTGAGCAGCAGCAGCGTACATAGTCTGACTGCAGCACTCATTACTTAGCAGAAAAAGTACACCTGCGAGGGGCTTTTGGAATGTGTTAACTGATATGTTTTATGTGAACGCCCGTTTTATTAAGCTCTTAAAGCGTGGGTGGGAGTGGTGAGGGGGAAACAAAAGCCCCTTAGCCTCTTCACAAATTCCTCCCTAATGTGTCTCCCTCTCTCTGCAACCTGAAACCTCGACAGGACGGTAAAGGAAAAGTACATTCAGTCACCTACAACTAAGCTGTGAGCCCCCATCACAACATTAGCGTACAGCTGTACCTGCATAATTAACTGGAATGCAGGATCTTTTTTAGGACTCCTAAGTTTTGCATTTGTTTCTGAGAAAGCAGTTCAGAGATCATGTGTTGGGACACCTCTGACAGTTATTGCCTTTGGCAAGCTTTGCAAAAACGGTGTCAAACATGTTTCTGCATAACACTGAACTGGTTATGCCAGTCTGAGGACTGAACCCTGACCTACACTCAGTATCTATGTTTTACCTCAGGTACACAGAGGGATTAGAATAATGGTAAACACAGCAGAGGTGTTGCCTGTTGGTGGTGTGTTTTTACTTTTTCATCAGCATGTACAGAAATAGATTTACAACCCCGAAAAAACAAGCCATAATACATTTGCTGTCAAAAATATACAGGTGTATGCAGTATAGTCAGGCATTCTTAATGAACTTTTGAAAGAAAATTACTTGCTTTGGATATGTTGTTGTAGGGCACCACGGTAGGACAACTGACACCTACTGCAGGAGAGGTCAAGTCTCAATGAAGGACACCTTAGACTGTAAACATATACACTGCAAGTGTAGGACTGCCTATTATGAAAATGAATACTCAAACCTAATACTAGCTGTAACAGCTACCACGGTGGGTCTAGGTGTTTGAATAACACTGTCTACATTACAGCAATGCCTGAAAAGAAAGACGATTTTACCTCATAAGGGCTGCAACTTTTTACTGAATTGATTAGCCAATAAAACATCCGAATATAGTCAAAAATGCACACGCTGTTTCCCCAAAGATATTCGATTTTCAATTGAATTTCTAATGATATAACAAAGTAAAAAGTTGCAAAACCTCACATCTGAGAAGCTAGACCCAGTAAATGTTTAGCAGTTTTGTTTGATAATGGACTCAAAACGATTAATCGAATAGATGATCAAAATTGTTGCCGATTAATTTTTTGTCATTTGATTAATTGTTTCACCTCCGAATCACATTAATTTTTCCTCACAAATTCCAGCCATACATTCAGGATTGTCTCCACGCCGACCATAAACATCACATTGCTAACCACACCTTATTTCTGAGCTAATTCATGCCGTGTTCTAAGAGTAAAATAAGTAACTCATCTTACCGTGAGTGATAGAGCCAGACAGCAGAATGTAAACTTTTTAATATGAGACTTGGTGACGGGGGAGCCAGCGTTCATCTTGTTGCTGGGATTGTTCTGTTGATAGGAGAGCAATATTAGTGGCGTAAACAATAAACTGTTACCACTGCATCATACACTAGTAATGGGAGTCTGGATTACCTTGTCAAAGGCAGGGTACACTGCTCTCAGCTCGGTTAACCAACCGTAGGGCATGTGACCCACAGGGTATGTGGCCGTGAGGACAGCCACGGCCTGGAATGACAAAGACATGGCAGCTATAAGTCATCAGCACGCCACCACTGTAAATGTTGAAAATACCACACGCGGCGCACACAGCTAAATTAATGACAGGTGTCTAACAATAGCAGATATGAAAGCAACACGTGTGTCTCTCACTTTCCCGGCGGCGTGCGGTTTTTCACAAGTTTATGATTGGATGGCAGCCTTGAGCTTGTCATTGTGTCCCAAACAACGGGCAGCGTCAGGCTTTACGCAGGAACAGTAGGGCCATGTAGGAATGTTTTCACTCAGTGTAATCATGCCCTGAGTTCCACATGAACATGGTGAATCACCCAAACCACTGGCAGCCAGTGTTGTCAATGATTTCCAGTTCATTCTGGTAAACAGCTTTGTATTGTCTCTAGTAGTTAGGGTCTCTGTAAGCCAGAAAGCTCCAGAGGGAGTTTGTTAGCATCTGGCTTTTCATCCGCAATAACTTGAGGGGAAAAATTAGTCCACTGGCTTCACAAAGCTATAAAATCCCTCTCAATGATGTCGAACAACAGTCTGCAATTATACTACTATTACTATCAAGTCATTTGTGGCAGCTTTATTAATAACATCCAGATTAAATGTAAAAACAATATTTCTTCTTAATCATCCATGACAGTTAGTTACTATAATAAATGATAGGAAAATGCTTCCTAGAAGAACAGTTCAGATGTATTTGGTGAATTAAATTCCTGATGCACACACCTCTGTGGCATCAGTGGTCCCCTTGAGGTCGCGAGACACAAAGAGGTTGACGATGGGTCGGCTGATACGCTGAGTGGCCAGGATGAGGGCCAGGGGCCACCAGAAACTCAGCATCTTTTTGATAGTGGCATCGCCCTGCAGGGATCAAGACATATCTGATAAATCACTCTTGTTAGAAAAGATAAGCTTAAATCCTTATATTATTATTACAAAATTCCATTAACTCCATGTCTAACTCTGTCATATTTTTCTTTAATTTTTTTGACAAAAACTAAAAGGTTTAACACTAAAAAGGCAGCACTTACGCCCACATCCAGTCCACTGGAGTCTGGGATGTTGTCGTGAATGTTACAGTAGTAACCCAAACCGACGATGCTGAAACGGACCAAGGCACCCATATACAGGGAAAGGATCGGGATGAGTAAAGGTTCTACACATTCTAAGTTACTGTGGAGGAGAATGGCCACGAACACAATCTGCGGGGGAAAAAAAACAGTGACGATTTATCAAAAACCATCAACTACAAAACTTCTTCCAAGTCTTCCGCATGAAATGATAAAGAATGGATGTCATTACCTGGGCCACGACATCAGAGATTGAGGCTGAGCCTACTATAACGCTGTACTTGTGCTTGAGAAGTATCCCTGCATGGATCCATGCCTTCAAAACAGAACAATGGACAGAAGTGTTATCCCGAGACACCAGGCTTTGAACTAAAAACAAAAGCTCTATTTTTGGACATTTTCTCAACCACAGCTGGATGACAGGCTATATATAATGCAAGAGAGCTAGGCTTTAAAGCAGGGAATACACTGCAGTTGAAGCCAGCATGGACAGAGGATTAAAAAAAACAGTAATTTCTAGGTCAGGTGTGCTTAAATCCATGATTACGTGATAAAATACCTGACTTCTAATGTAGAATAATCCTGCTATACGGTACACTCACCATTGCATCCAACAAAGGGAATGCAGCCAGATATAAGAAAGCCTTTCTTGTCTTGTGTCCCACAGATTCATCCACATGGTGGAGCTTATTAATGATGTAGTATCCTAAATCTGTGTAAGCTATAGAGAAAAAGAGGAAAACACAAGTGAGTAGAGGTTAAAGATCCCATATTATGCTAATGTTCTGGTTCATACTTGTATTTCGAGTTTCTACTATAACATGTTTACATGCTTTAATGTTAAAAACAACACATTATTTTTCTCATACTGTCTGTCTGAATATAGCTGTATTCACCCTCTGTCTGAAACACTCCATTTTAGCGCCTGTCTCTATAAGCCCCCCCCCCACCCTGAAAAAGCCCAGTCTGCTCTGATTGGTCCACATTTGCGGGTCTTCCGCATCTGCGCTCTCGGCATCTCTGCACCGTCATTGCAGCCAGGGAACGACTGTAACGGCACTTTCTATATATATATATATATATATATAGTATAGTTGTGACATCACAACTTCACAGAGGTCCTGACAGCTCGTTTAAAAGCAGTTTCTGAATACCGACTGTGCATTTCATTTTGGATTGAGCGTTTTAAAACTTTCACAATATTTATATAGCACCTAGACCTGCTTTATAATAGAAAAAAAGAATGAAGATCTCACATTTATAATATAGGACCCTTTTTTAAGGAGATAATTTCTACCCCATGTTCATTGTTTTGAGCAGCAGAAGATTGTGATCTTGCCCAGAAAAAAAAGCTGTCAGAGGGTGCTACAACAATGAAACTTTAGGTTTGCCACAAATACCAAAAACTTCATTTTTACGGGATGCGGGTTAAACACAGCGTGTCATTCCACATGTGCACAAACAACCCTTAAACACACACCTATCAAGATGTGAAGGACGAACGCGATGGCCCCGGCCGTCACCATGCAGAACACAGCCTTCCTTCGGTCCCTCTTGCTGTTGACAAACACCAAACCCACATTCTTGAAGTCGCTCATGGGTCCGGTGAAGAACTTCATCAGGGAGTAGGCCAGGCCGTAGCTGGCCAGCATTTCAATAGCATCCTCTTTGACTGTGGCTATGCCCCTGTTGAGGGCCTAGAAAAGACATTATGGGTGGAAAGGGTCAGGTGGCAGGGGAATGACACAGCACATGGAGGGGAGGTAAGAGAAGTTCAGTATGGCAGTGTGACAAGCCCACATGACCATGACTACCCTAACTTTATCTCTGACCAGATACCATGCTCCTCCACCACAGCCCTGCATTAAAAATGAATTCCTGCATTTGCTTTATAGACATAATAAAACAATGAGACCTTTGACTAGTGCAGTGCCATAATAATGTCTGCACAGGAAACACCCACAACTGCCGTTGGAAATTAACTTTTTTGTCCACCTGCCACTGTGGCTGGTGGTTTCCAAATTCTACTGACCACTCAATAGATTTCCAGTGGGTTTTTTTTTTGGCTGGTGAGTGAAGCAAATCTAGCAGCCACTTGCACATTTTACCAGCATTTGGCTGGTAGCTGGTGCAAATTTTCCAACCCTAACCCACAACACGGTTATCCCAGAATGATTTCCATTCAGAACAACTACAACAGCTGCCCTTTTCCTTTGCAGGACTGTGTGTGCTATTTATACCAGCTAACAGAGACATTACATAAGCTTAATCCTCACATCTCCCTCTTTTTTTACTCTCACACTATCTGCTCAGGGTCTCCTGGGACAGGGCAGCCACCAGTTCTGTCAGAGAGAGGACAGGAAATAACCATGCAGGAAAATGTGACAATTACAGAAAATCTAATGCCTTGTGTGTTTAATCTGTGTACACATGATCCGCCATGATCTACATACAGGCCTTGATTCAGATTTACTGATTAGTTAATCAAATGTCAGTCACAGGTAGACAGTGTGCTGCTTAGAAGAGGCTGGATAATACATCAAAATCCGCAGTAGCTCAATGCATTTTGATGACAAGAACTGATCTTAGAATAAACAAGGGCCTCCCTCTCCTCCTCCTAAATAATGTATACAAAAACCTAATGGATATCTCGTGACTCTCGGCTAAAGCTAGCTCTAGCTACAACACAAGCTAGCCGTCTTTAACTGACAAAACACGGGTGTAAATATCCAGTGTGTCGGTGTTTCTGGAGCTTAAAGATTGCTGCTCGACAACAGCAGCGGCTGACACACTGAACAGCGGCGATATGAAAAACGTTAAAAACCGTTAGGCGCTGCTAGCAAAAGGTAACACTACAGTCTTTAGCTTTTTTGTCGTTATTGAGCAGAAAAACAACACTAGCAAAAGAGAAAGGTTACCTGTTCCCCGAGGTCGATGGCAACATTGGTGATAGCCAAAGGCACCAGAAAGCGGATGAGAGGCCAGTAAGGACTGAGAGATGGAAACTCCACCATAGTACAAGCCGGGATGACAGAGCGAGGGGCATCTGCCTCGGTCTTGATTGATTAAAAAGGAAAGATTAGCGGCTAGAAGGCTGTTAAAGCACCTGTATTTCTAGCGAGAAAAGGGAGGTAAAGTGGGGCAGCGGCAGGAGCCGAGGCGCTCCTGTAGCGGCGGCGCTTCACAATGCTTCGATGCTGCTGAGCGGAGGCGAAGGTCAACGGAAATTTCAGACGGGCGCATCTTCCTCGCAAATCATCATCAAGGGGGTGGGGGGAGACGCAAGGTGACATCAAAACAGCGCCGAATTTGAGCGAGGAAACGTCTCACTGCATCCACCGGTAGAGATTTGGATACAAGCAATAATCCGAATCTGTTTGGATTAGTTTTCTAGCTCCGCATTTGACTGCGCCTGAGCTCCGCAGTCCGGTTGTTGTCGACCCTCCCCGAGGCTGGAACCCACTGCTGCCCGCACGTGGGCCAGGCATCCCGGCCGTGACATCATCATCAGCAAGTCTAAACCTGGCTTTTATTATTACAGCCTGCACAGTACGTAGACACACACACACACACACACACACACACACACACACACACACACACACACACACACACGCACACTCACACGCACACACACACACACACACACACACACACACACACGCACACGCACACGCACACGCACACGCACACACACACACACAGCATATGTGTTTACATTAAAGCAGCACATAGAAACGCTATTGTTCTGACCAGGTATTGCTTCAGCTGGTATGTCAATGGTGAATAAACATAATTATTCATATAGGGTATTTCTGTAAATACAAGTCAGTGTACTCCTGTTTTACAGTGCAGGAGATGAAGGAAGCCTGAAGTGCTTATTCAGAGTTCACTCCTATGTAAAAACAACTACAAAATTATTATTCCTCATTAAAAACTAAACAAAACAAGCAAACAACAAACAAACAACGCATAGCACAAACAATATCTATATACACAAGCAAGCAAACAGTAGTAAAAGAAGGACCCCCCCCCAAAAAAAATAAAAGAAAATAAAAAATAAAGCCAACAGCATCATGCTATAAAATTGTGTCCTAAAAGCTCAACAATATTGAATGAATCTATATGGTAAAAAAAACCTAAATGTTCAAATATCTTCACACAGGAAAATACTTTGGTCTCATGCAATTTTTTTTTTTAATGTTTGCATTATATCCCTCATTTGAGGACATTATAAAATAAACAAATGAGCCCTCATATGGCATTGTCTAGTGAAATACTGACCCCTGGTGGGCAAATAAAGAAACAGTTCCAAGACATGTCTATATTTATTTTAATTATTTAAATACATTTTAACAACACATTACGTTGAAGAAAATGACAACAAAAATAAAGATAAGCATACACATCAGCACACTGTAAAACCAAATGAGGTAAATTTATCCTAAGCTGCACAAAGTGTCTTTCTGTCACCGATGTTGTTGAAAGTCTTCCAGGTCTGCCATGACACTGTTGAGCTCTGGAAGGACCAATGAGGAGACAACCACACAGGTGAACTCAATGTGCCCTGAATAGTGCTGATAGGAGGAGAAACCATTGATCTGTTTGCTCTGCCACCAACCAGCCCTGAGCTCCCCTCTGTGCATCTAAAAGTGAGTTATTCTTTTAAGGTTGATAAGTTTGATAATGCCACATGTTCATTTAGTTCCATTTGTGGCTGACTCAGTGTTTAACTGATGTATTGTTTGTGATGGAATATTGTCTGACTGTTAAAAGCCAATGTGAATTTGAGTTTAATAATTAAGAGATGGTTAAGATGAGTGCACACATGGAACTGATCTCTTGTGGCATACATCTTTCTCTGTGTGTGTAATTAATACAGACCCACCTTGACAAAGTAAAAGGGGATGTTCATGTCTGAATAAAGTCCACTTTAGGTAATTCTGGTATCCTCATGCCTGATATTTAATGCCCAGGCTCTAGCCCTTTCCAATTAGGTTACTGTGGTGGATCTGTTGAAGTGTCTCTTGCAGAAAACAGCGTGACACGAGGAAAAATGATGGAGGCCTGAAGCGAGATCAACTTTGCTGATACAAGTATTTATTACAGAAAAAAGAAGTCTTCAACACAGATATCTTGGCTAATTC
>JAOVVB010201056.1:0-5000 GCA_028570985.1 Heterobranchus longifilis
GTGTACTGTGTGTGTGTGTGTGTGTGTGTGTGTGTGTGTGTGTGTGTGTGTGTGTACTGTGTGTGTGTGTACTGTGTGTGTGTGTGTGTGTGTGTACCGTGTGTGTACCGTGTGTGCATGCGTGCATGCGTGCATGGAGGCGGTATGACACCCAGCACACTCACAGCTGTTTGGACTAGCTCACTGGCCCCATTGTCTCTCCCACACTTCCCAGAGAGGGTGGTCCTGCACAAACACACACAACACAAGGCCATAACCACCCAATCACCCAGAGGGGTGTTGAAATATATAAGAGTGTAATATTTTGGTCATCTCTATCGGAGTTCTAAAGTTCACCCCCCCGTCCTTCAGTAATCTTCCTCTGTTGTACCATCCCTGCACTTGCCGTAATGAACATGTTAAGCTGAATGACTGAATGAGTGCAAAATGGGGTAGGGGGGATGTAGTGTGTGTGGAGTGGGGTTGTGGGGTGGGGGGCAGTGAGTTCCCACTCATTGTTGAGTCTCGGGCAAAAAGAGAGAGAGAAAGCGCAGCGGGGGGAGAGGTCCTTGGCAGTGCTCCAATAGTTGGCGTCTCGGCGTCCACATTTAGTTCCAGCTGAGTGCCCGCAGTGGGCATGGCCGCACTGCCTTCACTCTGACCTCTCGACCGAGGACCACTGCTTGCCTGTTTCCACCACCCCTTTTGATTTATCCCTTTCTTCTCCCTCTAACCCCCCTCATCCTCCTCCTTTGTATTTTGGAAATGGCTTCATAACAGCCAAAACAGAGATGTTTCGAAATTGATTTGTCAAAGCAATGGGATAGGTTTGTGATCAGACAACCAGTGGGGTGCTTTTGGGCCTTTGTTTTTTTTTTTTAAATACAGTGCAACCTATCATTCACCTCTTGATCAAAGCAAAAATCTTTAAACATATTTTTTTTGATGTTCAAAAAAACTACAGGTGGGATTTTCTCATTAATTTGTTTGTCAAATATCCAAGAGTTGCGTTCAACAAAAGATTTGTTTTGTGCTATCATGTGATTGATAATTGGTATTTTCCTTGTCAGATACTGTTGAGTGCTATTTGTAGAAAAAGGATAAGTGGTATTTAAGTAGATAATCAATTAGATCATACTGATAAATATGTGAAAAACCAGCTCACCGACACAACCCATTATGTCTGTTGTCACAATGTTACTGTGAAAATGTAGGTGAAAATCCAGCACTTTATATTTTAACTTAAAAATGGCAATATGAGGTTTTATTGATCTTGATTTAAATGTTTTTGTTTTCATTGCATTGACATAGAGATTTTACAGAATGGGATCATTGCAGACAAAATGTGATTGTACAATGCAGCACAAATGTACAATCAAGGAAGTTCTGAACAGGTTTGTTTCACAAGGGAAGAGGCGATTCATTTTATTTTATGACTAGCTACAATCACAGGCCATGAAGTGCAAGAGCGGGGATCTCAGGGTTTCTCTTGTTGTTTGACCTCCTTCCCCTACACTCGAGGACTTTCTCTCAAGGTGGTGCCCTTGACACTGACTCAGAGAATGTTAGTGCTGGAGCAATAACACTGTCAAGTGTTGCAGTCTCTTGGGAAGAAAAGGACTTCCCGTGACAAATTCGTGGAGTACTCTATGAAGACGGACCTCTGTTCTTTTCCTCACTTCGTTACTGCTATCCATCTCTTTCCTTTCCATCTCTCTTCAGCACGCATCCAATCCCTTGTTTGTCTAACCCTAACCTTTGCTTCTGTCAGTCTTCTCTTTACTTTTTTAATTTCAATACTTTTTAAAGAAATTATTTGAGATGTTTAGATTCTGTAATTTCTTAATTTTAAATTCAAATTTCAGCTAATGACTTAGAAAAGCTTCTCATCCACCACTTCCACTGCCAAGCTAGGAGTGTGTCTGTTTATTTTATTTACCCGATGCTGTGTCCTTTGAAAGTAAAGTAAAGCTTTGTATGTGAAGGGAATTTTTAGAGAAAGTTAATGCATTTGTAATGCATTTGTAAATGTACTACCTTGTTTGGCAGAGGTCATGTCTCACATAATTCATACCAATGCTGCAACTAACAATTATTTTCATTTCATATAGTTCTAAATAATAAGTTAAAGTAATTTTCTGTTGGACAACTAATTGATCTACTGCATGTAGGTCTGGTAATATTGTCACAAGTTTATATTGTACTAAAGCAATGATAAGTAAATGGTGAATTAAGGCAACTTTCAATTTAAGTTGAGGCTAAATTAGGTTGTGGATCACTTGAAATAATACAATTCTAAATGCAAGTGCTTGTTTTCAGAGGCCATACCATCACCTTTTTGTTTCTTGTTTCAAATAAAATCCATAATTTTGATTTCAAAAAGTGTCTTTCTGCTTCTGGAGCTCGCCTGTTTTGCTGCTGCACTAGATGTTGAACAAGGTGGGCACCGGGCCAAACCTGGAAGAGTCGATAGCTGTTATATGGGCAAATGCTTGCAGACAAGCAGATTTTGGGAGCCCTAATGAATTGCACCTGTATTGATCTTCATGGGAAATGCTTGTATGATACAAGAATAATTTAAAGAAAAAAAAAAACACTGGGTTGATGGGGATGGAGGAGGTGGAGGTGAGGTTGTGGGGGGGCAGACGTGTTTGTGCAGACTTTGTCAGGATGCAGATAGTGGGATCAAGATTGGGTATTGACGAGATAGGGGGCCGGGTGACTGAGCCACAGAAGCTTGAAATAAACTGTCGGAGGCACATGGCCAGTCATTACAGTGAAGCCGCCTGGCCCTGCTCAACCTTGAGCCAGTCGATAAGCTATTATAACCATGCAAATTGTGGCCAAATCAGAGACCTGACATATTGGTATTATATTCCTGTGCAGCCACTGGGTTATGCATCATTATTGGGAGCCAGCAACAATATGCATTATGCTCCCTTGTTGTTTACTGTGTAGTCTCATAAGGGGGAAACACTGCCATCGACAGAAGGACAATAATGTTCTGCATGTGTGTTTTGGGGGCATTTAATTTTTTTCCGCAGAGGGCACAAATTGAACACCAGGATAAGTTTCTACATGCCAAGCTCTTGTGCCATTTCTTTTTCACATTTTTTTTTTATCAGACCTTTCTTTCTTTATCTGACTCCACCCCTGTCGTTGTCTCTCTCGTTGTCTCTGTTTCTCCTCGTCCAGCGGGACGGCAGCCTGCCAGGTCATTTACTCTCAGTGCACTCAGTGACAGTGTGATGCATTCAGTGGGCCAGAGTTTGGGTGATGTAATTTGAGCTAAAGGCTGTGTAAACACCGCTGTGACCTTGGTTTTAGATTTGTCAATAGGGCTGGGTTGGAGAACAGAGGAGGGGATTGTGTGGGATTGAGAGCAATGTGCCCTGGCTGTGATAGCTGGAAGTCTCTAGCTGACTGACTGATATGATAACCCGAGATACCTCAGCCTTACCTCTGACCCAAGTTACACTCCTTTAACCATCTTTCTGCTCCCCCTCGTTGTCAAAGCTCACCTCTGCTCCACTCCTTTCCCTTTGATATCGGTGTACTTGCTTTCTCTTCAACACTCGTTATTGCCCTCTCCTCATGTTCTCTGTACCCTTCCCTTTTCTCCTCTCCGACCCCGTCCCTTTCTTCTTTGATAGCAGTGTCTCTGCCCTTCTCCCCGCAGCTTGTCCACTGTCTGCCCTCATCTTCTCTGCCATGGTGCTTTGCTCTGTTTCTGCTGTCATCTGTCCTACGCTGCTCTTCATGAGCTCCAGAGGTCAACACAAGTAAACACTGGCTGACAGCCCAGACAACACAGAGCTATTGATCTGGTTTGGTGGGAGAGGTGATGGGTCTCCTGGTGGGTCTCGAAGAGGGTTATGACCTCCAGGTCTAGACTACACCGTCCTGGGTCCTTTGGTTGGGGGAGGTTAGGTAAAATTGAGTATTGGGCCAACAACAGTCAGTCAATGTTGATCCACTGAGAATGCCTTGGGGCTACCAGGGCTGCAGGTGTACGGCTTCTGAATCTGGTCCAGGACAGGGTAAACGATGTGATACACAGGCAACAGTTTGTGACATTAGAGGTGGGTGGTTTTACGGGCAATAGCATTTTTAATAGTAGCCACATGTTTTTAATACAGAGACACTGCCTACATCTCATGATTTTATTATTGTTATATGATTTTTCACAATAAAGTTCACAACAGCGGTGGCGGCTCATGTCCCCCTGTGCTTTGTTAAAGCTTTAACAAGGTCAGTGTATCCCTTGCATTAAAAAAAAAAAATTGTCCACCAACAAGACAGAAATTATACAAATACAGATTTACAGCAACTTTAATTGGACAATTAGCATTCTAAGCATGCTCGAACACTTTCACATTGCATGGATACTGTGAAGCAGCTGCATGTACTGTTCTTATACAAGTGCTTTGCTTTAGAGAGCTTTAGAGTTTTTGTGCTTTTTGGATTAGAATAGGATATAATGTAATTCATATTGGACAAGTAGAATATTCTATTATTATTTTTTACAGAAATAGTTGTGGTTTGAAAAACCTTAATTTGTTTTGTTAAATATATGTATGTCCATGCAGCTTATGTAATGGGATAACAAAACAATATACATCCATTTGTTTTTTATTGCACCACCAATTTCTCCACCAATTTTCTTCTCAATGTCCAATACATTTATCATACATCACACATCCATCTTGTGCAGCCCTCACATGCACTAAAAAAATCTAACTTAAAAAAAATAAATAATTGCACAGCTGCAAGGAAATTACTTTTCCTGTTCTTTTCTTCGTGATGTTTTTGTTCCATTTACCAAATACTATAACCACTACATGCAATACCATTCATATTTGTTCCATGTCAGAATCTTTAAGGCTAAAACAACAGTAGGTTAATGAGAAGCATTATTGGTCTGCTGGGAGGTTTTAAGACCTACGTGGTCCGTGGCGTGCTAGGGTTCGAGCTGGTGGATCAGTGTGCTCGTGAGATATCATTGAGTTTGAGGGTGGTGC
>JAOVVB010201056.1:7500-10883 GCA_028570985.1 Heterobranchus longifilis
TGTTCAACATTTTTCAGCACATCACTCCTTGCAAACAGTCATAACTGAACAACTGTTAGTTAATTTCAGTGTTGTTGTTTTTTAAAGGAAAAACACATTTTCAGTTATTGCTGTTGTTTTAGCTGACCATATCATATATCTAAAAGTGCTTTCTAATATCTGAATAACCCTATGTCGAACCCAGCAATGGCATGTGCCTCCAATTCTTGTTAATATTTGCTGAAGTGGTGCATGCACTTTTATTGCAAATCAAGCTCTGGCACAAATCCGAACTTTGTACTGTTCACCCCTCCAAAATTAGTCAGGAGAGCTTCGCTTTCCTAAAGACTCTTTCTTTATCTCCACACCCCTCGCTCTCTCTTCCCCTGCTTTTTCACTCCCCTGCTGAGAGGATAAGGGCACTCCCACTCTTAGTCAACTGTAGAGCATTTACACGGAGGTAACTGTAAGGTTAGCTTGATCAGCTTTTAGTTTGGAAACTCTGGCACCTGCGGTGGAATAGGCCCTCAGGCACCGAAACTTTTACTTTCAGTGTTTACCTCAACTACCCGGTCATTCTACATGTGACTGTGCAACCTTTCTTTTTCTTATCAATTATACAACAGAAAAGAGAGCCGCATCATGTGGTTTGCCCAAATGGATTCATTTTTATTCCTCACTTTGATGCTGATAATTTTCTCTGGCATAGGTCATGTGGTTCTTTAGGAATCTAATCAAATCACACTATTCCAGCAATCTTTATACTTTAGAGTGAAGAGAAATTCCTCCGAGTATGTTCCCTCCCTGTACAGCTGCAATTCAGTCAGCTCCGCTCCCGGCAGCATATTCCAACACCAGCTTGTTAAACAATTTCAAATCTCAACGCCAACTCTAGCCTATTCATACAGTTACCCCCCCCTCCATCCTTCCATCCCTCCCTCTGTCCCTCCTCTGATCCCATTTCACAGTGGAACCATCAGGAGCTTATCCCGATCTCAGCCTTGGCCGGGGGCCCAAAGCAATGCATGGCCCGCCTGAACTCAGCTGTGAACTCTCAACCTTTCCCTCAGCGCCCTTCCCTCACTAGTTTGCCGGCTCCCCCTTTACCCGGACTCTATTTCTGCCTATTTTAGGACGCTTTTGGATGAGGGCCTCGATATGCAGTGGATGCTCTTATGCACAGTTTACAGGGCACGTCTAAACACACTCAGGGTGTTGAGTAGAGCTCAACAATAACATAAACTCTCTGCTATTATCCAGACAGCAGCCAGCACACCAACCAGCCACCCGGCTAGGCAGCCAGCCAGCCAGTCAGGTACCTAGCCAGGGAGTCGCACTGCTGCACGCTGTCAGTCAAACAACTATCATGGTAGTCACCTAACCCATCAGCCAGCCAGCCATCATCAATGTTACAAAGCTGGGCTAGCTCAGAAAATGTGTCCCCGAGTAGAAAAGGCGATTGGGTTAATTTCTCTTTTCTCACTTTTAAAGCCACTAAGTATGTCAACTGGCACTGGCTGGTGGCTAATGATGGAAGTTCTAGCCAAAAAACTGTAAGTCTCTGTTTTAGTCATCACAGACACAAACCAGCAGCTTTAGACTCGACAAGACCTCTTTTCCATGGTGCCCTCAGCTTACTTCCTCTCTCCCTTTCTTTTTATCCCTCACAACCCCTTCTAGCCAGTGCATTTCCTGAGTATCAGGAGTTACAATAATGAGATTGGGGTTTTAAGCAACTGAGTCCTCCCTCAGTCCATAGTAGTGTGTGGGGTCATAAAGGCGCTGGTGCAAGCATGTACAGTGAAAAGGGCTGAGTAATTAATATTTGTATAATTAATAGTGAACGTCAAAGTCAGAACTTGGGACTTAATGTGTAAAGTCTTATGAGCTTACATGTAGATTTTGAAGAGGATGTAGGTTGCTTACAGTTTTTCGGTCAATACTGAAGCCACTTTTTCAAAACTCTTCATACAGTCTGCATTACCAATCTTGGCAAAACAAGTTAATCTCACCTCCAAAACTCACTCAAAGTACAAAAACACTTCATATGTCTCAAAATAAGTTCATTCCACAAAAACACTTCAACAATTCTCACTCAGAAAGCAAACACTTTCACTCATAACACACTGACCCGAAAAACACTGACAACAGGGAGCATTACATAAATTATTAACTTTATGTTTGAAGTTTGAAGGATTTTTCTCATAAATCAATATGTCAAACATAGAATAAAAATAACACATTTTCACTTTATTGACTGTAGTCATGCATAATATGTAACAAGAATGAATCATCATTCTACATATTTGCACAAAGTTGAAAAAAGGTTTTTTTTCTGAAATTCCAGGGCTGCAATAATAATTACAAAAAACAACAAAAAAAAAAAAAACATCAACAAAATGAGATGAAAAGTAGATTTATGTCTTATGTCTTCTCTGGCGATGTAATCAGCTGTGTTTGAAATTATCATTATTTTCATTTTATTGTAAATAGTCTGCTAAGATTTTCTATATATTTCAATATGGTTAGTGCAGTAATGCACTAAATTTGCCATAATTGTCTTTTGAACAGTGTGTTAGCATTTGAAAAATATGTTTTAGATATAAAGTGTTTTGCAGGTGGTGGAGAATGGATTTTGGAAAATGTGGTGATTTAATGCATTTTGTGTGAAAGCAATGAAAAATGATTCACAGTTTGGTCCGACTTCTGTTTCTCTGGCTGTGTGAAGACTTTTGACAACGTGACTTCAGTTTGGACTGATGCATGTTAGCAATCAAAAAACAACTTTTAAGTAAATAATCATTTACAAGACTGGAAGTTAGCATGTTTACTATACTGGGCATGTACAGCATATGTATTTTCTTGATATGTATGATGGGGTTTCATCGATGAATGTACAATTTTTTTATTATTTTTTTGTTTTAAGTAAAGTCAGACTAGTTGATAGAGAGCACTAAATTCCTCTGTGGAGTTATGCTGGTACAGGGATGATGTTCACAATGGGCAGTGCTGATGGGGTTGGGCATGCTGCGCAGGTAATGTTAGATAACACGCCTGGCCCTGTCTGTGAGCAGCGTGCAGCCAAGGTGCTGACAGAACTGAGGTGCTCTGTGGCTGTAAACCCCTACCTTTGCCCGTGTCGCTGAATGTCAACCCAGCACAGGGAGTGAGAGCTAAAAGTGTCATCATATCAGCTCTCAACTGTGTCCACAGAGAGAGGGAAGGAGAGAAATAGTGATAGGAAGGTAGGAGGGGTCTTCACCATGGGAAAGAACTGGCAAGGGTTTATGACACTGTTGACTTCTCATATTTTGCTGTGAAGAGATTTGACCGTGTGTATGCCCACACTTGTGTATGCGTGTGTATCTGTGTCTATGTGGGTGTATGACTTTATTCTGTGTGTG
>JAOVVB010201066.1:0-10882 GCA_028570985.1 Heterobranchus longifilis
TCATTTTAAAGAGAACACAGTAATGATCAGAAAGAGCAACATCAGTCACCACAACATCAGAAATGTTTAGACCTTTGTGTTAGTGTGTTTGTAGTTGCTTTCAGTAAAAACTGGAAAGTCCAACTCCTGTCTTTAACCTTTATTGGAAGTGAGTTTGCTGCGATGCTGATTGAGGGCAGAAGAATAACTGACTAAAATGTTTCTGCTCAATCAGTATTTATTGCTGCTAAGGAGAAATCACATAGATGATTATATTTAATGAACAATTTAATCAGTTTTGCAAGTTGCAATGCAAACTGATTTATCATAATTTCCAGTCATAATTTCAACATGTGGTAGGTGTCTTGTGTCTTAATTCTGAGCAATGCAACTACTGTTTTTTCCCAAACCTTTCTAAATGTATAATTTCATCTTTAAAAATAGAGATTTATGATGTTTCTTTTTGTAATAAAATCACAGTAACTGTGTATTTGTAGGCTTGATACTTACTTTGCCCACATTATGAGAAAAAAAGAGAATATAATGGCGTTAAAAGATGATGGCTATTCAGTGAGGATACAAGAGTGCATTTGCTTTTGTTACCTTGGAAACCACAATAGTGTAGCAGAAAGTACTTCTTTTCATGGATACTCGTGAAGGTCAGTGCTAGTGTATCTCTTCCTCTGACGTCAATGCGACTCACTTTGCTTCACACTACATTTGCACAGACGAGACAAAAAGAAAGTAAGACTACTTTTGAATTGAAAGATCCATTCTGTAGCTTTTGCAGGTTTGTATTAATGGATATACTCTAGAAACTCTAAAGGTGTTATGGAGGTCTGTTGGTAGAACAGGTCTGCATTAGATTAGAGCTAACACTTGGCCAGTTCTGCTTTTGGACAATATGGTTTCAATGGACCAGTATAATGGGTTTTTCTATCTACACATTTTGGTTTTGGTTTTGCATAAATTAAGCACCAAACTTCCCAAACATAGACTTAGACTATAAGCACTATACTGTTAGAACTCTAGTTGAACTGTGGATCAGTGGGGTAAGTGCGTGTGTGTGCGTGTGTGTGTGTGTGTGTGTGTGTGTGTGTGTGTGTGTGTTTGTGTGTGTGTGTGTGTGTTTGTGTGTATATATATATATATATATATATAGCACCTTTCGAAACACAGTTACAAAGTGCTTTACAATAAAACAGAAGAAAGTGGTCGTGACATTGCCAATAGTTATTTTAAAGGGACATTTTGAAGCCTGGAGTTTGTGTCGACTGCTCACCACCATCTTGTGAGTTTTTTGGAGCCAGAAAAGCACATTTGGGTGTCTTAAGTAATCATCAATCATCATGATCAATGTGTTAGGCAAGCAATCAAGGTGACACTGCCACCAATCAAATTCCACTTTAGATCCTTTTAAATGCCTCTTAATTGAACTATAATTTTCCAAAGACACACATTAGAGGAGGCGGCATTAGCTATTAAGACCCTGAATTCAAGTGAAAAAAAGTTTCTTGAGTTTGTATTTCCAAAGAGATGTCTCTTGACTTCAGTCCAGTCAGTTTCTTGGAGTCACTATGTTGCCATTAGATAAATTGCATCTTATGGCTCTTAGGCATTCGCTTCAGACATGAGTTATGGTGTTTGCGTCCTGGGAAAATCCTTCTGAGACATGGGTCTAATTTTTTTTTAAATGGGACTAAAATATGTAACATAATCTAAAAGACTAATTGGAATGACATGGTGTTCTAACAGCAGGTGGAGGCTGGCACTTTGGCATGCTGGCTCTGGAGTATTGCTGTCTCAATTTGTGTACTTCTTTACTTACACATGCTATTTTGACACTGGACACTACTCACCCTGAATGGTTGCCATCTTTGCTACATAGCAGAATCTACAGGACCTCCAACGTATTTCCAAAGCGAAAATGGTGGGCGAGGGAGGTGCAGTGGTTGCAACTGAAGCGGCGAACAGCGAACTATACAAATGTAATACATGTCCTACATGTTTGTTTTTTTTACTACCACTATACTGTAGTCGGATAGTGCAAGCCGGCAGATATGGATCAAAAACTTTCATCATCAGTCTGAAGGAGTGGAGTCAACTAACTGTTAAACATACCTTGAGTTAGTATTGTCATGCATTCACAAAGTGTTGACAACTTCTCTGTGTTTTAAGCAACAAAGCAGGTTTTTAACAGTGTTTCACCAGACCTCTGGGAACGGTTGATCTATTCAGTAAGTTATCTAGAAAATAGTAGCTAAAGTTAGCTAATGTTAGCTAGTGTTATAGCCTGAAGCCTGCGGTATATCCAAGTATATATTGGAGTTTAAATAGCGATATAAAAAGACAGTAACTCTCAAGCACATTTAATCACCCAGGCAAAAACAATGGCAGTCATTCAGTACTTGGTTCCAAAGTAGTTATAGTCCTCTAGACTCCTGTACACTTTCATCTGGCTCACCATGTATTAACGGTGGAGGACGAGGTAACATTATTTGTAATGATGATTGTCTCGACTGCGGGTAAAACCACAAAATTGTTGAAAGAAAATTGATTTTCTTCATTTTGTATGGATCACATCCAATATGTGTTTCAGTTTTCTGATGATACCTGCTGCGTGCGAGTTAATCCAGCCCTGTTATGTCGTCACTTTCCTCTATTTCCATTCACACAGATTTCACTGCCTGCCCTCCGTCTGAATTCTGCGCGTCATAATAGAACGTTATTGCAAACATCCTATAGTTGGCAGTAGTGCTCCACCCAATTGTAATTCACCATTAAAAAGAAGAAGCGGTCAAATCTTGCGCTCGTCATTTCCGATAAGTGTATTAATGGCCATGTGCAATTTGAGACAACAATACAATGTTGAAATGTACGCACTACACACGTAAGTACATAGTGTACTGTACACAGTGTACTACATGTAAGTGTGTTAATATAAGTATCCAACTTGTGACACAGCTTGAGTGTCACCTCTCAGGCAGGGAATGAGCTGGAGCTAATGTAGTGTGCTGGCAATGAGAGACAGTTGGGCTAACCCCTGCACACAACACCGGCACTAGAACAAACTCTTTGATATGGACTGTTTTATGATTACAAATTGATCTGCTGGGGTTAGAAGGGGCAAGACATGTATGAGGATACTCATGAGCTCCCTCTGAATGCCACTGTGTTTGAGTTTTCCCTGGAGAATGAGAAGGTATTCTCCATTACTCTTGTGTTGTGGAGAGGACAGGCTCTGACTACGTATCAAAGTGCTGTTTGGAGTCTCCTGATGTTGCTCTTGGTCGACGTGTTTCTGTGGTGTCATGTGAAGGACGGGAATAGTGACAGTGGTTCCCATTTATATTAAAAAAAAAAAAAAAACGGGGACTGGATTAGGGCTGCGACTAATGATTTTCATTATCAATTCATCTGTAAATTAATATCTCAATTCACTATCAGTAAACAACACACACGAAAGACAATTACAGCATTTTAGTGACGGCATGTGGGCCTTTCTGTTAGTGTGTCTCCATCTTATTCCAGTGTAGTTAGAAAGCCACTGACTCTAATCGCACTTTGAGGCTGCATGGGTAAGCAAACAATTCGTTACACAAGTATATTGGAATTCACTGTTAAGACTCACATCAACATTATCTTTCCTCCTTTTCCAAATAGAAGTCACCCTCTTATGCACAGAGAGTTCAGTTTTGAGTGATACGAGGGCCACCGGCCAAGTCATTGAAAGTTTTCCAGCCAGATACTGACCCGTTCTGTTTGCTCCAAAACCAATTTGTCCTCACACTGCAGAGCTTCTGTTTTTAGTAGACTTGATCCACAGCCAACATTTCACAACAAGGATATTTAATGAAACGGCCTCACCATAAATCGCTAGACATGTCCAATAAAAGGAAAGTGGGACTTTAAAATTTAAAAGTTTACTGCATTTCATTGTCTTAGTACCTGTACTGTGCAATGATAATTAAGTTGAATCTGTTCTACTCTAAAAAATATGGATAATAAAGCTACACAATACAATATGATGGAATGGGCTACAAAGTGAATTTCACCTGTGAACTGTTATTTTACTCAAAACCTTTGAGTCATGAATGAAAGTAAAGAAGTGTGATCATCCGTGTAGCGAGTCTTCCTCACAGGAGCTGATAGGATCTTATCGATAGTAGCTTCCTGTTGCTCAGATAGCAGCACTCCTGGCAGTGTCCTCAGATAACGGCTGCCAGAAAACCGCATCAAACCTGCTACAACATTAGCACCGCTGGCTGGATGGTTGTGCACATCCGTGATGGTTGAGTGGTAGATAGATACTGTATGAAAGAGATGAAGATGAAAAAGTCCGGAAATGATAAGGGCTCTGTTTTTGGTGCATGGTGAGGTAACTGGGTCAGTGAAGTGGTATTTTTTGTAAATTATTCCCCTTGCCTGTGCATGTTTGTTGTTTACTGGTGACTTGCTTTGGCTGATTTTCTGAATTTGAGCAGAGCTGCTGCGATGTGCAGGGCTGTAGCCAGGATTTTAAAACAGCAAAAAACCCCCAAAAAGTTTTTACTAGTCAGTCATCAAAACCTGTGGAAAATTCTGGGTCCCATTTGTTTATTTACCTGTTGAATTATATTTTCTGTACTTGATTCACCTCTACACTGTCAGGTGTGTAATTCAGGTGGAGAATACTAAATACCCTTTTATTCTATTTTTCCCCTAAAGACAGTCAGATTGTAAGATATTTAGTTAAAAAAAAAGTGAAATGTGTGTAAACATAGAAAGTAAACCCCTCTTTGTGTCATATATTGAGACATATTTTAGAAGACATGACCCGAGTGTCCTCAAGGGTAGCTACGGCCCGAAAAATGTGTTGCCTAGTCAAAATAGACTAGAGCTTCCGTTAAATGTTAATATGTACAGACAAGACACTAAGAACATTTCATTTGATGTAATGCTGCAGTTAGAAAAAAGGAAAAAGCAGATACAGATAATCTTCTATGTGAAACACTGTGGTAAAAATGTTTTACTTAAGTTAATGCAGAATTTAAAGGGTAGGTTCACATTTTGTCCTGAAGAGATCACTTCAGAATGCAACTCCAGTAAAAGAGATGAAGGACAAAACCCACAGTCTTCATTCTGTGCAAAAGTGTATTCTGAATTTCAGCCAAAGCTACAATGAGGCATTGTTCAACATCAAAGTTAGTCAAATCAAGTGGGTATCTTCCAAGGTTACAGTCTTGGAAGCAAAATTCCTTCTTTATGTATCCCCAGACAGGGTTTCCTGGCTTAGCTGCAATGGAGTAATACTAACACAAAGAGGCAATTTCATACTAAAAAGACTCATGTTAGCTGTGGCTGAATTTTAGAAAGTCCCTTTTCATAAGGAACAAGGACTATGAATTTTGACCCCCATCTCTTACATTGGAAACTAGGTAGGTAATGATGTCTTCACAGCCAGTATGGACAGAAGGAACAATTACATTGACCAACAACTCTTTCAGATGTATATACTGACAGGCGAGTGTTATGTAAGGGATAATGTACAGATGAAGCCATCTAAAATGTCCTCTCCAAGTCGACTGCCAGCCTATTCCCAGCCCAACTCCAGCCGCTGGGAGTCCCCTCCCCCTCCTCCTGTTTTCTGACAGGGTGTGTCTAGATTCCACTGTAAACACATTTATTTGCACACAAAAACACTTAATTTAATTTAATTTAATTTAATTTAATTTAATTTAATTTAATTTAATTCAACCATAAATCCAAAGTTTGGGGCTCTCCGAATATGTTAAAATTAGTATTCGAAAGAGAAACGGAAAGCTGAAGTTTTGTTGTTGTTTTTGCCACAGCTGAAGTTAAATTTACCGGACTTCTTTCTGTGGATTGATTTGTCTATTTCAGATGGTAACGGTCTGCTACAGAGAAATAACAGACCATGAATGCTGTGATTGACCAATCAGAATGGAGTATTCAACAAAGTTGTGTAATAAATGAAGATACTGTAGACTTAAAAAAAAAAACCTATGCTTTAAAGGGAACATTTGGGAAGATGTCAAGTTGTTGTTATACTAAATTAACTATGGGTTGGTAAATTTTGTAATTTGCACTGATGTTGCAGTCCAAATTAGTTCGAGTTAATATGTAGCCAAACATAATGATCAGTTCATTATGGAAAAACCTGGACCATTAACTGTAATGAGCTCATTGTGCGGCTATCATGAAACATGCTAAATCAGCAGAGTCAGCACCTGTTACTCTGACACTGACCGACATTCCCGATCCACCATCTTGGCGCATCAACCGTGCACATGCCGGACTCCAAAGCTGCGTCGTCCATTCACTGTTAACACACCTGACAGTGATTGGCAGGAAGGTCCAATTATAGCAGTAACTGGCTGACACCCGCGCAGGTCATCACATTCCCATTTGGACTCCCAGTTGTTGAGTAGTACCATTGATCCATGAGCTGAGGTATCTATCTGTTACTGTCCAGGTCAGGAGAGGAGGAGAGGCCTGGGTGGTTTCAATTAATGATGCATCATGGGAGATTGACATGATTAGTTGTGGTGAGGAGGAAAGCCCTGTGGTTTGGTTATACTATGCAGATTTGTGTGTGTGTCGTTTTTACATATTTAAATGATACCTTTGGATGCATCAACTGTTTTGTAATCTAAAAGGTTAAATATAGGGCATATTCTAAGATGCAAAATAGTAAACATAACACGATTATTCTATGCATATTTTTAAAGCTACTGCACCATGTAATCAGCCTTTATTACACATATCATTATTCTTCCAGATGACAGAACATGACTCACTGGGAAACCCTGTCTCCTGTTCGTGCCTAAACATGTATTGCGAGAGCAGATACTGTTGGGAAAACAAATTAAATACATAGTCAGTAAATATTTGTGTTCAGTATGAACATTTTGTGATTTCAGATGTATTTTCACTAAAAAGGTTTCTCTAAGAGACTGGGTTGTAACAGGTTGAATATCAGAAGTATTGATCATTTCCATGTAACTGATTGATAAATTTTAAAGTTTACCAAGAAAGAAAAAGCAGCCGTAATCAAGCCTTGAGTAAGTAGCTGTAAGTTTTCCATAAAACTGCTATTCACTGAAGCTATTTCAAGTCTATAACTGAAATCACTACATTTGGCTTGATAATGACACTCTTGTCCTCTCTGTGGATTATCAGTCCTCTGGTGGATGAAATGGGAAAAAAACCCCACTGATATTCTAATATTAATATTCAAAATGTTCCATTTAATTGAATTGTGACGAGTGCCGCTCCACAGTAAATTGCTTTGACGAGGATCATCTCTTTGTTTCATGTCACTGTGACTGATATGAGCAAAACCATTTTTGCTAATCATATTTATTCCCCATTAGCTGCAGCCTTGTCATCCAATCAATTAGTCTGATGCTTTGAAATTGTTGGTGCAATTCTATCTGTGTCTATGAGAGTCTGGGTACTATAGGCTGCACAATATATCGTTTTTTTTATCGTCATCACAACACATCGCGAAAGACATAAAGGGATTTTTTGAGTTAGCTGAAAGAGAGTATCGGTAGAAAATAATTATCATTCTTTTTTTAAATGGTGCCTTTTGTGTGCAGTTCAATGTTCAATTTGTTCAATAAAATGTCAGTTTTTTTTTAATTCAACAAGCAATTTGTTTTAGCGGTGTACTGAAAGCAGCGGAAAGGCAGAACTGATATGACTGTTTATTTATCTCAAGTAATATTGTTATCACAATATTCAACAACATTATCACATGTTGCATATTTTCCTCATATTGTGCAGCCCTACTGGGTACATCTGAGTGTGTTTGTGTGTGTGCTCATGCACATGTGCATATGAGGTATTTTTTTTATGAATTTGGGGTTTTGTCCTTTCCAGGTCATCAAAATCATGAATACAGAAATTTTACTGCCTTGACTTCCATCTTAATTAGATTTAAATTAGTAAACCAGTTTGATGTTTTCCACATAAACAAGATTTGGAAACTCTTCAAGACTGAGTTGTTAAAACATCTGTAAAAGATAGATACCAAACTAATAACTCACTAAATTGGCACCAGTACTGTAAGAGTTTCCAAATGTACAATTCCACTATGATTGATATCAGTAAATATGGCTGCTATGCCAGCAAGAGAAGTTCATTAGAGAGTTTGAAAGCCATTTGCAACAAGTAATTAGCTGTATTTATTCTGGGCAAATATCAATAATTTAAAATCTGTTGAGCATGTACAAGATATCCTGCTGTAGAAAAGAGTGTAGTGATATTTATCTTGGAGTTTCTGGAACCAACTGCCTAATCTCTTTATCTGTGCCTTGCCAGGAAAGCAGCAAAAAGTATAAATGGGCACTCAAAGTGTTTAAATTAAAGATATATAGGAGAGAAAACAGTAGGGATGCCCCCTGAAAGTCGAAGATTCGAATCACCAGTCAGAGACGAGACTTGAGCAGTTGTTTTTTCTTTTGTCCGTCAGTGTGCAGTGTGGATGCAGAGTGAGTAATCCACGCTTTCACGCTGCTCTCCGTGAAGTCATTCCACTATGTCACGTCATCCCGTCCGCTCGGGGGAAGATTTCTGCAATGAGTAACATTACAGGTAGCTGTTGGGCATCGTATGATATCTTATTAAAATGTATGCATGTATGATGATATACGAAATATGACCGACTGTTTTCTGCCCATTTTAAACACATGACATTTGCTGTGTTTTCCGCCTGTTTTAAACAGGTGACATCATGGTTTTAAACACGTCATTAACATCATGATTAACGTTGTGAAACTGGACTACTTTGGTAGGTTTAGGCAACAAAGCCTATCAAAGCCCAAAGTTATCTTCTGCCTTCTGCTTAAAAGTTGTGAATTTACAGCTCACAGCAACAATATACATCTCTGGCTTTTGATACCTTGAGTCGGCAAAAAATGTTCATGTTCACATTTCTGATCCTTAGTTAGCGTAGTTAGCACACATTAGCTTAACTTGACTTGTTCACTATTAAATGAACGTCACTGTCACATGGAACGTTCCGCCTAATCCGGTTCAAAAATCTGGCAGTTCATCACTGCGTTGCTTGATAGTCTAAAAAAAAGGAACGAATAGTTGAATATTCATATTGAACAGCCAAATCCGATTTGACTGACAAAATGTTGAGTCGGGTATATCCCTGAGAACAGCCTGTTATGATGGGAGTTGACAACTTTTATTCTTAAAGGTTAGAGCCCAATGTTACTCCCAAAATAAATCAGCGGTCAGAAGAAAGGAAAAGTCCAACTTTTATAGGGTGTACACACCGAGCGTGAATAAATTAATTTGCACAAATGAATTACATATAAAGTCAATGTAAAGACGCGATTAGATGCGAGTTCCGGTCGGGTGGCGCAAATGATGTGAATTGGGCGGTGCGATGACGCAAATTCGCTGCGAGCGTCGGGAGTACTCGCGTGAATGAAGCGATCAAAACAGAAGATTCCAGCGTCCAGCGAGTAGATTATTTTATTCGCTTCTGGTCTGAACACTTTATTATTATTTGTGATTAGAACTGCAGCTGCATTTTGCACAAGAGAACGAACTTCCAATAGTCCACAAGATGAGATGAAGGCACCGATAACCCCCATAATGCCTGTAAAGGAGAGACGAGATTTTATTCTGCGTCTGCTCCTCGGCTGCAAGGAGAGAGGACTGAACCCTCATGACCTGATCAGTGAAACAGTGGTTAGAGCTGTGTGGGATCCCCTGGTCTGTAATAGATGGGCCGACAGGCGGACAAGATTAGCTTTTGTTGTGTTGCTTGAATTTGGGGGATCACACAGAACAAACTTAGATCCTGTGTCTGTTGTTTATTTAGAATTATTCTGAGAATTAGTCGTACTGGTGCACCATCCAGTATTTATTCTGGGCATTTGGGAGCTGCTGTCAGCGAGGAGTGATATCAAAGTATATTGGCAAGAACAAAACCGCACTGTAATGTTTACTTACCTCAAAAAATATATTTTATTTTTGGCCCATGCACATACACTTTTGTTTGATACTTTGTTCAAACACACATTTTCTCTCCCTGAACATTTTACTGTTTTAACAGCCACTTTAGTAAATTGTCATGGCCTCCAATATGGCAACTGTGTCCTAAAGTATTTGTGTGAAGTCCCAAATGCACATTTTTGTTGTCAGAAGCCTTTCGTATTAACATTAATGTCAATCATGATCATCAATCATCAGCTGAGGACGCTCCAATTACGGTTGAAGATTTTCCTGTGATTTCAAAATGATCACTTCTTGTAATACATCACTCCTTTCCCAGGATTTCTCATCATAAATTAAGTTTGATTTTTACAAACAAAACTACAATAATTCATCATAAAATGATGCTTATTCAAAAGTTATCCTTTTATATTAGTTAGATTATGTGGTATGCTTTTATCAGAACAACAATTCTTGTTAAAAATGCACCACTGTGGTGAGAGTCTGACCTGTGTGCGGTGGCAGGGAAGGAATAGCCATCATATGCAGCCATTTTCACACGTTGTGTTGGTGGTTTAAGGAACCAAAGCATTGTTAGTGGACTCTGAAGTGTCATGTCAGGACGAGTTTCTGCACACCACACTATTGTCTGCAGGTCTGATTCAACCACTATAGTTTTCATTTACAAAATTTGCATTACATATTTGGCCATATAGCTGAAATGCCATTTTAAAATTGAAAGTTTTTTGGAAAGAATACTGCAGGTGAAAAGTTCATCCATTTTTAAGACTGTACAGTATTTCTGTATTACTGCTAATAATGGTATTCAAGGTCGGACAAGCTTTTATCTTAATAAGCTTTGGAGCAGGTCTCTTTGTGTCGGTACCTTTCAGTTCATTTGATATTCTTCAGAAAGTGAACACACACACACACACACACACAC
>JAOVVB010201076.1:0-10881 GCA_028570985.1 Heterobranchus longifilis
GTATCTCACTATCATTATCCTCCTTCATTTTTAAGATGCTATATATATCCAGCGACAAAAAAGCCTGAAAAGCAGGAAGTTAAATATGAGTACAGAGAGTCGATACACCGTCTCGTCGTGATGTGAACTTTTCAGAACGTTGAAGATGAGCACATTGCAAGTAGTTGCAAGTTTCAACTCGTCTCGTTGCAAATCTTTGGTCTGACGTGGGCTTAATGAGTCTTTAAATGACAGTCTCTGTGTGGTAAGACTGTCAGTGAATGTTTGACTTCACCCACATCCTGAGTTACAGGGACATTCTGACTACAACGTAGTGGAGAGTAGAGAGTAGCGAGCCATGCAGTGGTTGTTACCTCTGTGTAACTGACTGTGTGTGTGTGCGTGTGTGTATGTATTCCACTTAATTAGCCATGATAATTAATCGAGAAGAGAGGCTGTTGCCACACTGCAACCTGTGCTGAGAGGGCATTATACTGTACAACTACACATGGACATGCTCCATACACACATGCTGGTGCACACACTCACAAACTGCAGGGGGAATTAAATTACAGTGAACCAACATACACTTAAAATAATCTGAACACAAATTAAAATTACATCTAATTATAATAATACTAATTTAAAAACAGCTATGTGTGGGTTTGTTTGCATATGGTCAATAAGGATGTTAATTGTTCCCTGAATGGCGTAATCATTTCTTTCTTTCTTTCTTTCTTTCTGACATGACTGAACAGTATTGCTTTTTTCTAAACGCTATGCTAACATACTGACAATTAAGCTATTCCTACCAGGCATGGGAATGAAAACATTTCAGGTTAGTGCTCCAGTGGTACAACAGGAAAAACCATGAGGTCATTCATATCAGCCAACTCTTGTGACCCCTGGGGGGGGGGGGGTCATCACAGAGGGGGCGCAGCAAAGGCTAAATGAATAAAATCAATGAATGATGCATGATTCTGGACTTGTGTAATTCTTGCAGAGAAAATGTTCAGGTTTTTGTTTATCCCCAGGGAGTTGATGAACTTGCCATTTTTGTACAGAGAGATAATTTTGGGGAAATCTTCTGAAAGCAATGAATGCTGTTACACAGTAAAAATGTTGAAGATGCATGCTGCAGTGGCACTTTTAATGCTGCACTCTAAATGACTTCCTTCCCTTCCGTTCCTTATTTAGGCCTAGTTTTTTTTTTTTTTCCAGTAAGATGTCACACACTGAAGTTGCAGTTCATTATATAGGAGTTTGTAAACAAAGGACATCTTTAGGAGTATGTGGGTGGATTTCAGTAAGAAATACATTCAGGCATATGACTGACAAGGGTGCAGAGGCCTATAGTTAGATTATTGTAGCTATACTGTAATTGTGGGCTTAAAACTCCTATGCATTCATATTTGGGCACAATAACCCTTATTTTAACACATGAATCACATTACTATCACACATGAATAATCATCACATCATAAGGATCGAATGCCATGCAGAGAAATTATTACAAAAGCAGGTGATGTACCCCTTTAAAATATCATGATGACTCAAGCAAATAAAACAAAATAATAAATTATAACTCAGTACGCAGTACCACAACGTTGGCGCACTTGTTGGAGCTCATTTATGATCCTAAAGGAAAATAATGTCTGTACTCACTGTTCCATGGTAACTCAGAAAACTGTCAGCAACAATCCTCCAGTCCGGGGAGCTGTATGATGAAGCTGCAAAACACAGGCCCCTCTGCCATGCAGTCCTGAGCGTCTCTACTGCAGCAGCATGTGGCAGCATCCGACGCACACTACCCAGAAATGCACAAAAATTAATGAGCTTCATATATTTACACTACAACGTATCATTGCAGTTCTCAGTGTCCATACTCACTCAGAAACTTGGTGGTAAAGTGGGTTTGCGCACGCACTCTCCTCCCAGCGACCGAGGGCGATAGCTACCATGCTCATTAACAACAGCCTACACCTGGCTGTGGCGTTAGCGCCACTTCTGCAGAATTGCACATTAAAGCAGCTCCAAAACATAGCTCACTCTCTCGTTTTCACGGGGCTGCACGTACTAAACTTAACTTTGATAAACTGCAATTTAAGAGATTTTACTGAACTTGCAACCAGCCACCCTGTTATCACCTGCTCACCTGCTTCTCTCGCTCTGCCTTTTAGCCCCGCCCACTAGAAGATGGCTACTCATCTGTGCTTTTGCACTGATTGGCTAATGACACCTGAAACCGGGCCTGAGAGGTTCAAGGGCTACTCAAAACAGAGGACATTTCAACAGCTTACCAAAATTTACATTTCTCCATATTATTATCATTAACAAGACCCGGGACCCTCACTGACATGGTCTCTCATTCCACTCAATATCACTACTTGTTAATTGCACATCTGTTAACTTTTCACACCTGTGAACTCTGCACTTTATAAACTTTGCACACCGGAGTTCTCAGCTCATAGCACGGTGCATTACATTAATGCAGTCATAATCATAATTATACTGTCATTGGCAAATAGCACATTCATATATTGCTCAATATTCCCTGTACATATTCCCTAACATATACCTACTGTTTTTATCTGTCACCTACTATTTTTATTTATTTGTTGATATATACTTTTGTGTTTTTGTGTTCTTGTTATGCACCGTATCACCAAAATAAATTCCTTGTATACTTGTATACTTGGCAATAAAAACAATTCTGATTCTGAGTCTGATTCTGATATTACAGTTTTTCTCGATTAATAAAACTGGGATCCACTTGATCTTCATCATCACCTTCTTAGCACACCAGAAGCCTTCTCTTGCAAAAGTGTTAACACTTTTTGCACATTGGTTTCATACATTTTGCACACCCTTTTTCAAAACAGTTACGTAACACATATCTCATAGAAAGACCCAAAACTCTACCGGATTAACTTTGCTAAACAAAAGGAAACCATCTATTCACAGCTGATAGAAATTACTTTCATAATTATGAATCTCTAATGTAACTGTGTGAAACTCTTTTGGAACGAATGGACTAAATGTGAAGTTCTGACTATTTCAACTCTTTTTTTTATTGTTTTTATATTTCCACTCATATATTTCCTTTGGTTGCATTTATGTTTATTTTATTTTTATTTACAACATTCAACATTTCTGAATTTGAAAAGTATGTAAACAATACTAGGTCAAAACCTAGTGTATGGCTGTTGCTGTCCTGCCAAAAAGAATGACATGGAAAAATCTGATGCAGTACAATGCAGTAAATACTTTTGTTTGAGTTTGGGTGAAATTCTTTATTGGTTTCTGGGCACAGAAAAAACCTGCACACAAGAAAATGTCTCATTTTTTTCCTAATTTTATATGCAACAGGGTTTGTTATCTCTAGTAAAATCATCTTTGGGGGAAGAAAATACAATTCATGCTGTGATACGCTTGCTTGCCTTTTTTTTTTTTTGGCACATACTAGTAAAGCATAAACAAATGGTGCAGACATATAGCACAAATTAAGATTTAACCAGTTATTGGTAGCTGTATTTAGTATTTTGTTGTCCATTGTGTAATGATTGATTGAAAGAATATATTCATTTGACCACAAGTTGTGTTGTTTGATGAGAATATTTGCTTTTGTTGTATGTGTTTGATGTTTTTGTGTCATTTTGGCCAGAGACTTACAGTTTGTGTGTGTGAACTGTTGTGAAAATGTAACTTCTGAATGGACAGATGTCTTCATGCAAAGGAGGAAAAACTGTAATGCACATGAACTAGCCCATATTTCAGGATATACTGTATTTTTGTTAATGGAAACTACATATTAAAGAAACATTATGTAAACAAAATAGCAGGGTACAAGCAATTGAAGATGTAGCACACATGGGAGAAGTTAGCCTTCAGGGCTTTCTGCCTGAAATGGGTCTATTTTAATTCTCACCATGATATTTTCCAATCTTTCCATGATCTGTAGCTTAATCTCTCACACTACTGGACCCATCAGCCTGATATTCCTTGTACACATTCATGGCTATATGCTCAAGGACCTCTCGTGGTTGCGGTGCTTCACAATTTTTATAAAAATCTATTGTATTGACTGTTTTATACCGTCACTGCCTGCTGACTCTTCACTCCTCTTAAGTGATCCCCAACTGCTTCAGTTACACAGCAGAGAGTGAGGCACCCTGCTCGAGCATGTGCTTCATATACAAAGGCTGAAACCTTCCCACAGCGACTCGGATTTGAATCCAACCCGTGGCCCACTGTGTTTTACCAGAATAACACTAAAACTAATGGGGGCAGGCCAGACAAATCTATCTCCATCTATCTATCTATTCGTCTTTGATATTATTTAGAATTATTCACTATTTGAGTTTCTTTTGGCTTTGTCCTGCCAAATGTCCATGTCGTTTACAGAACATATCCTGTAATTTCCCGATGGTTAAAATGTCATCTAGAATGGTTGGATTAAATTATGAAGAGCATAGTGAATATTTCACTCCCCACCTCCCCCTGTAATTTTGATCCCATCCAAATTGGGCTCCAGTCTCCCAGTTCAGTCTCCGACCACAAAAAGCAATCACTGAGCTAACAACAGGGATTTAAAATCACAGGCTCATGCCTTGACCTTACATAATTGCACAAATCATTAGACCTTTAAGCTTTACTCTCCAAAATAATTTTCACTCCTTCAATTTGCAAGTTTTTTATCAAAACCATTTAAAGGGTAATTCAGCTTTGGATCAGTAGTTTAGTTGCAAAAAAAACACAGCAGATTTGTTAAAAAATGTACTCTGCTGCTCACTCTGGCCTACCTGTATTTATCACTCTGACATAAAATAGATAGAAATTTGATCAGAGAACACAATGCACCAACCCTACCCTTTATTCCGTCACTCAGTCACCCCAGCAAACATTTCCTAACATTGTGTAGTGTGTGGAGACCAGTCGTCATCTTGACTTTTTGGAGCCAGAAGTGACCATATTTAGACAAGAAGGCGGAGCAGGGGAGGATGACGCGGCCATGCCAGTGTCGTCTGACGTCGATGGTTTCAGTGGTGCTGTGTTAAGCTAAACCCATGAGCTAAACGCTAAAGAGAGAAACTTGCTGAATTTCAACCGGCTGACACGAGTCACCCGGCTGAGTTTTGCCGAATGATGTTTCCTGCAGTGACACAGAGCAAGTTAAAAATCTGCAAACTTTCCCTTATGTTACCAGCTAATGCTAGCACGAGCCAGCTAGCTTAGCTAGCACGGTGCTACCAAACACTGAACAAGACATTTTTAGCAGGGCCGTTTCCAGGGGGTGGCCGTGACCCATGGGGACACAACGACCGACTCAGTTTTTTAAGCTAGAGTGAAGATATTGGTATCATATGAAACTAGATGACGTAAGGAATCCATTGGTACCAGTCATGATAGCTTGTTGGGAAGTTGGCTTAAAAATGCACCAAATTTTGGCAAGAGAAAACCTGGCATGGCCATTTGCAAAGGGGTCCCTTGACCTCTGACCTCAAGATATCTGAGTGAAAATGGGTTCTATGGGTACCCACGAGTCTCTCTTTTACAGACATGCCACTTTATGCTAATCCCATGCAGTTTGGGGCAAAAAAAGCCTCTAGTTTTTCTCATGCAGTATAAATGTGTTACTTTATTCTAAAATTGTGCATTTGAATATTTCTGTCTTGAATTACATAAATTGGATATCACTGGAAAGATGACACTCTTCTGGATTAAATGAGCCCAATTGTATGTATCATGTGTGATGATATTAGTCTCCATTGTAGCCATTTTATTGTAGACAAAAAGACAACAAAAAAATGCACCGATGGTGGGTCTCTACAGGAGACTTCTTTTTGGAGCTGGTCAGTAGAAATAATGCAGGTTTAAGGCACTTCACCACTGGCTTCACATTTCAGGCCTGGAAGCTCCGTCCATCTTTTTTTATACATTCTATGGTGGAGACAAGCGGAAACAGTGGAGTGTAATTCTTAAACAAGTCGGAAACATGTAACCAGAGCCATCTCACAAGCACTCAGCTTTTATAACCAGCTGTGATCAAAGATGCACACTTACATAAAACAGTGGAATGAGATCTGCTTTCATATCGGAGCCAGCACCTCTCTTTCACACTTCAAACAGACACAGAGACAACCCCTGCTTAAAGGACAGAAGTGTAACCACTGTTTCACATTATGTAATTCATTTGATTCAAGCATGCTCCATCTCTGCTCGTCTTTGCTGTGTGTCTTGATCTTGATGCTGCTTTGTTAGTTGATACTTTTATATCCAGACTTGTCATTAAACTCTCCAGCAGAACACTAACAAACAGTGGCGCCCCACAGAATTTTTTCATAGGGGTGGCCAGATGGGGCCACTGACTATCTTGGGGTGACACACCAATTTGCCCCTTTGAAAATAGCCATGCCAGTTTGTCCATCACCAAAATGTAGCCTAACTTTCGATCGTTAATTAGCCCCCTTCCCAACAAGCTAGCATGACATGGATGGTACCAATGGATGCTTTAGGTCATCTTAAAATCTTAAAATGGAGCACACTACTGCCTCTTAATTGTTTAAGGCCCCTCCCTTGGCAGCACCACTGCTAACAAGTTTTTCGAGTTTGATATCTGTCATCTATATTACCAAACTACCAGCGATCAAAATGGAAGCATTACAACCTCAAACAAACTCACTCAGTACTGTGTGACAAAAGTTAGCATGCTTTATAGTTCGATGTTTTGGGAAATATGTTTATTAGCTTCAGAGGTTTAGATGAGAGCAGATCACTCTCATGTCTGTACAATAAATATGAAGCTACTTCCAGCATACAGTTATTGCATTATGCTGTTAATACAAACTTCCAGTATCCATTTCAAATTAAAAGCCCTCTGGAGTTTCAATGGACAGAATTACTTCATTTCCGAACAAGGGTTTTATTGTGAAACATTTGCAGGATTGTGTTGTAATGTTAGGTTAGGATTAACGTGTATTAATACGCTGTGGCAGATTTAAATCCTTCTCTCACATTCCTAAATATAAAAAGACATGATGCTGTTTCACTTTTCTTTCAAGGCTTTCACCTCTGCACACCATCATACGACACTATCTTAGTGGAGTCTACTTCAACACATACTGCCTTGGCCTTTGTCGACAATGGGCACATTTTGTCATATTTTACAAGCACTTTAAGGACTTCTTGTCCATGTTGCAGTGAGGCTTCAAAGTTCATTCTTGACTGTGACACCATCTGACAAAAACCTCATCACAGGATCTACTCAGCAGCTGCTCTGAAGCTTTCACATGATCTTCATGATGCACGTGAATGAGAATATGGACATGAACATGGAGCAGAAGTCCTTGTCAAGTGCACAGAAATAAAATGGAAATTTGAACATCTACAGTATGGGTGCTGAAGATCGTGTGTGTGATACAATCGAAAGCTTCAGAACAGCTACTAAATGAACTATGTGGTTCCGTTTCTGTTTTCCTGTGCAATGAGGGATTTTTTGACATTTCAGATGGGCTCACTTTCATTTTGACATCCAAAAAAGTGAATTAGATCATCTAAATAAAATTTCATGAAGCATTTTCTGTATTTTATGAGCCCACTAGATGGCACTTTCTGTTTAACAAAGGCTTGACAACACACTGAATTGCCATTCCTTGAGCCAATTCTTTAAAACAAGAGCGTCATGTAGAGGGGTCAACAAATACTACTAATGCTTCATGAAGCTTCATTTGGATGCCACTAGCGTGTTGGCTTGTTTACAACTAGTCTGATGGTCTGACTGCTCGTGTTTCCTGACCCATCTGACATGTCACTCTAGATCTTAGCAATTACTTTGGTGAGTGCAATGTTATAACTAATTACTTATGACTTATTTCACTTATGCATCTAAATACATGTTTAAGTATTGGACTGTAAGGTCTGAGTGTGCAGCAAAAGGCTACTATAAAGTCACAGGAGTCACAGCTGCTGCTGGCATGCTGCATTTAAGGCCCGTATAAACAAGACTCCAGCTCAGACCAAATTGTGGCCCGAGGGTTAGGGTTAGGTTCTGTGGCCCCCAAGGCCATCATGAGCTCTTAGAAAAATTGCAATTAAAATATAGCAAAAACAGTCAATATCGTTTTACTTACCGTTAAACTGTTATTGGGCCTTTATTCTGAAATCAGTCAGTGCTGTGTTTATTGGTAATGATAACAAATTGTATATATTTTATATTAAACAGTAAATGTATTCACTTGATGCCAGATGTCTTCTTCTACTGTTGCTGCTACTATTATTGCAACCTGTATCCGGTATGCAGGGCATACTGAAAAACTTCAAACTTCATTAAATCCCATGACAATTCAGAAAGGGTGCAAAACAAAATCCTGCACACCGTCTTAATTTGCAGAAGAAAAGTTTTAATGCAAAATTTCGGTGCTAGACCTTCATCAGGTAAAAATTATGTTTTGCCTGATGAAGGTCTAGCACCAAAACATTGGGGAATTAATACAAATGTAAATAAATGAAGAAGGAGATTAAAACTTAAATTGATATCTCTATTTATCACTTAATGCCTACATTTAGTTTTAATATTATTTTTAGTACATGTCATTTAGTACATTATTGTGTCATTTATATATTTCTGTATTTATTTTTATTTATATTTTGGCAGGTTCTGTCTTCCACAGTGTTGGAGGGTCTTTTTGCAGTTTGTCCTTGAACCTGGACTCACCACATTATTATTGTCCGGTGCAGCTGATACAACGGTGTTGACCTTTAATGATTAGACATGTGTCATGCATGGACATAACACAGTTTTATTCATTACATATTTAATGTAGAACAGATCTACAGAAGCTGTTCATGAGATGACCTTAACCTAAATTGATTTTCATATGGTCTGTTGATTGGTTTCCACACGTTTTCTCATTATTAATTGTGAGGGAAATATTGAATACTTGCGTAATGAAAGTGGACCATTTTCAAGAAGGTGAATACCGTCAAAATCTGAGTTATTGGCACTTACAGCACAAGGAAATATCAGTGTCACCCTCAAAAGCCATATAAGTCCAGCTCTAATTCCCTGAGCTCCTTGGCAATCTGAGGCTTTGGATTGCTGTAGTCCACAGTGATCTCTGTCGATGTGTACGCTGTACAGTATGTCAGAACAGTCGCTCGCTCCATCCGAAGCATCCAAGGTCATCCCATAATCTTTGGGTTTCTCTCACAGCCTCCTAGCTCCATCTGTTGACAGGTTAGGCTCGAGGTGGGGATCACAGCAAAAAGAGTTTTCTCAGTTTAGCAGAGGGAGAGACCGAGGAGTTCTATCTCTGTGTCCCAGAGTAATAAATCAGTCCTACAGTTACAAGCAAAACATTCTCAGGGTGATGCAAATGTGGTCCTACTAATGAAGCTATAGCATAAGTTCACTGAGGAAGACTATCCTTTGCATGCTTAGACCTGGGGTTTTATTCTCATGCATCCTGCCATTCACTCCTCTGACTCCTTTATGGGGCTGTTCTCATCAGCTGTTCTCATCAGCTGATCTCATCAGCTGATCTCATCTATCCAATAGCACAGCGCCACAGTCCTGCACTTCTTTTACATCACATAAACAAACCACCTATTAGCTGTGCGCTCCAGATAAGACTGGAGTTATCCACTTTAAAAATGTCATTTCATTTTCATTTGTTCCAATCATAGTAATGAAATGCACATTTCAATTGAAAAAAGCAATTCACAATCAGTTCACACGTTTTTTTCACATTACATGATTGGAAAGGAGCAGGGAGAAGAAAATTCTTATTTTGCCCGCCCCTTACTCAAACACAAGTGAACAGCATAAATAGATTGTTCTGTCAATTAGAGTTATTTAACAAACAATACTTACAGTAACACAAAAAGAGAAACAAAAATAATAATTCACCATCAACAAATGAGACAAATTACCTGACAGCTTCATACGATCCAATTATACTTACAAACTTTTTCTTAAAATGAAAAATATTTATACAGCTCCTTAAATCAGAGAATTCCACAGTTTGACGCCAACCACTGAAATACACATCTCCCTTAAAGTAGTCAGTGCATACTGATGTTTAAAATTAAATTTCCTTCTACAGTCCTCATCCTCATTTACAAGTTTTGTAAATCAGTGTCTCAGAATGGGTGAGACTAGCTATCTTCCTATGTTTGCACTTTTTAAACAGAAAACACATGTTTTATTGTGATTTTTACTGGAAATGACAAACAATATAACCAACAGCAAGTAGGTTGTTGTTATTAGCGATGGACATTTACCAGAAACGTGCAGCTCCCTGGCGATCTCCCTCCATTCAGCTGCCACCTTATTTATGTTTTTGTAGTTAAGTGAGGACAGATAACTCCTCTTTTCAACTTCACAAATCGGCCGTTCCTCGTTTTATTTTCCTGCTACTCAGGGCAGACACCCCTCGATCACAAATCTCCCTGTAGAGTCTAAGCAAAAGCATAATTATCACATATCATTCACTTGTCTCTCCTGATTGAATTAGGTCTAGGAGTAAAAATGGTTTAGCAACTTTCTTAAGTCAGGAAATCACTCCTGTCTCTTAGGAGCTGCAGAAGATGGAGGTCAGGCAGAGACGTTCTGTTAGAAACATAGTACAATGAACTTATTACAGTATTCATACACACATTACAAAATGAAATTCAAGGACTTTTTCCAAACACAATTTATTCCGTTTTCAAGGACTTTTTTTTAATAAAAATATGTTTTTCAATGTCAAGATATCCCAAATAAGGAAATTCAGGTGGTCGAGGTGCCGAAGTACAAAACAGACAAAACAGTCATAAAAACAGTTACGATATGCACACACACACACACACACACACACACACACACACACACACACACACACACACACACACACACACACACAC
>JAOVVB010201096.1:0-10881 GCA_028570985.1 Heterobranchus longifilis
GGTACTTTCAGGTCCAGCTCAGAAAGTCATGGTGCATTCAGGTAAACTCTGATAAACTCAAGCTGTTGTTGTACAGTACCCTTCTGCCATCAGTTTGTTCCCAATTGACTGGTGAAATAAGTTATTACATTTTAAATAAATTATTTAAATTTGAACATATGGCCTTAGTGTGGTACAATAATACACTTAATACCATGTTTAAAAAAATCATTTTGGCGTATTGGCAACCCTACTATTCAGATCGGTACTCGGTATCGGCAAGTACCCAAATGTAAGTGGTCTGAAAAAAAAGTTGTATCGGTGCATCCCTAATTAATAAATGCTTTTATGAAATACCAAAACTGTAAAACAAACTATAATGTAACTATGAAGAAAAAGGGTAAGAGAAACCAAAAAGAAAACACTAAGTTTACCTCCATCTTCCTCATGAGTCAGAACCAGAGAGGGGGGGGTCAGGTGCTGAATTCAGATGCTGTGTGTCATTTTTGAGGGGGTCGGGGCAATATTAGGGGTGTCACAATTTCAATTCTAAATCAAAAATCGTTCGAAATACGCTTTCAATTTCAGTCATTGAAATCAAAAACAGGATCTGTGATTCTCCCAGTATTTGTTTTTCTCTCCACTCTCAACAAAATATTTCATACACAGCAGCCGTTGGCATGTTAAAGTGTAGCAGCCTGCAGCTCAAGACACAGCGTCATGTTAGCTTACCAGTAGCCTGCAGCTGCACTTTTCCAGCCACCACGGCCACTGCTGGAGTCTGAGATCTCAGAGAAACAACAGAACTGTAAAATCCTCCTGGCAACATTTTGCCTTCCCCATGAGTTGTGTAAACAAACAACGAAGGGTAAAGCAGCATGTGTTTTCTGACAGGACTTCATGGTGCATTCATGTGCACCTCGTAAAGTCATGGTGCATCCAGGTGCACCTCGTAAAACTTGGAGAAACGCAAGCTGTTGTTGTAAAGTACCCTTCTGCTATCTAGTGTCAGTGCTGAAAAACAAACAAAAAAAAGATTCTAATTGAATCGTGGATTTGGAGCATCGTGACACCCCGATGTGTTATGGGACGAGCCTGATCTGTGAAACTCTCTTCTGTTCAGATGAAAACTCTTTGGTTGATTTCATGTCACTTTGTGATAACATTTATTTAACGAAATGTCACGTACTGTCAAAACTGTTGCCTGTATGTTGTCATTTGATATTGTCATTTGACACGGGTGTTCTTATTGTGCTCTAAACCCAATCTGCATCCTAATAGGGATGCTAATTTTATTAATTTTTTCTGACTCATAGAATTCAGAATTCAGAATTTCAGAATTTCAGAATTCAGAATTCAGAATTCAGAATTTGTTTTATTGCCAAGTATACAAGTATACAAGGAATTTGCTTTGGTGCAACGGTACATACGCAAGAACACAAATAAAAACACAAAAAAACACAGAAGTTGAAGAAATTGTTCACTTAAAGTGTTGAATAAATGGAAAAACAAGAACAGAAAGTATGTATTTATCTTGTTATTTTAATACCCACAGTAAGAAACGCGTTACACTGATTTTATAGTTTTAAGGAAACAATCAGTCTCTGTTCGAACCCTTGTTTCAATGGAACCAATCATTTATTTCAGAGGTTAATTAGTTTTTATTATGAGATAAGTAGTTTGGTGGCAACTTGGCCTGAATTGCGATGAATTGCAGAGTGTGAATTTGTGCAAAAGTTTCTCTCGAAGGTAATACGATGAGCACAACATTTTGCTCCCTGCGCCAGTGTGTCTGAGCCAAGGATTTAGATCATGATAGATCAGTATCAGAAAGCTATCAAAGTAGTCTCCAACAAGTAGATATCCCTCCAACTATTTCCATATCAAGTTGTCTTTGTAGCTCACTCCTTTTTTATCTGGCAGATGCAGGGTCATACTTGAGGGATTAGAAAGTTATATTTGTGGCTCATCACAGGGAAGTGACAGTTGTTAAGGTTTTTGAAAGTACTAGTGACAATAACACATTTCAAAACTGACTAACACCACACCTTGTTTTTGGAAATGCAAATGATTTGTAGCATTCATTTATGACAGCATGTAATCTTTAGTTATACATGGCTATCTTCCCTCTAGTAGTCAGAAGAACATGTGAGTTCATGAATCTAAAGACACATGCCATGTGGTGCAATATCTCTGGTTCAGTTTCTGCTGGAAACTTCCAACACTCTTTCCCCATCTCACTGTGGAACTGCTACAAGTACGAGAGAATGTTAGCAGATATGTTAGTAATTTAGCCAGGGGCCACTCCTTCCTAAAATATAATGAAATCTTACTCGCAGTTCGAACCAGTGCAACCAGTCTTTTTGTGCAGCACTGGTAGGACTGAACCCATTCTGGTATAAGATGAAAATGAGAAATATAAAAGAAAACCAGAAAACGCTGGTGTGTCATATACAGAGATTAATGGGGTGTTCAGACCAGACACGAACAAAATAATACTTGCTTAATACCTGCGAGTTTGGACGCTGGAATCTTCTGTTTTGACTCGCTTCATTCGCATGATTACTTGCGTCGCTCGTTGCGGAAATTTGCATCATTCGCGTCATTTGCTTCAATCATGCAGCGCAATTCACGTAATTCGCATCGCCCGACCGGAACTCGCATCTAATCGTGTCTTATATTGACTTTATATGTAATTCATTTAACGAATTAATTTATTCATGTCCGGTGTGTACACAACAGAACTCATCTATCTTGAAGTTAAATGTCCGTCCTTATTTTTTTATCGTCCAATTTTTTGTATGTTTCAATGTATGTTTTAATGAGAAAAACAAAGGTTATAAAGAAGTTTATCTCAGCAAGATAAGAAAAGTAGTGTCGGTTGCTAGGTAACAGTTGATAACCGATGTTGGATTAAGTATTTAGGATTTCCTAACCTGAGATAAGATAGGATTCCTAAAGTTAGTTAGGATTTGCCTCTGTAATACCAAATTGGGAAAAATCCTATCTTAGAAGCTTCCTATCTTGACTTAAGACTTAAGATAGATTTGTTTTTCTGTACTGGCTGGTTCAGACTACATGATATCAGCCCGATTATAGCCTGACCTGGCTGTCGTGGGGTCATAGTGTGTCACAGTAAATGACAACGGACGTCAACGGACGTTTTGTCACAGCCGTGACTTTGACCAGTATGAACACAGAGCACTCAGCGGTGCACAGCTGTAAACATGGTGCAGCAAAAGAGGAGCGAAGTTGCTGGTGCTGTGAGGTGGAACTGTGAATTGGAAGAAACAAATTGTGAGTTATAGCAACAACACCCCAGCCCATTTGAGGTTTCCTCGAGGGACTACCAAGACAATAGCCTGGGATCCAGACCTATCTGCTAAATTCATGATGCCAGGCTACCACGACTGAGTAAAAAAAAGAAAAAAGCTGGAGAGAAATAGCAGCAGAACTTCAGCAACCCGGCGAGTACATTATAGGCTACAGTCGTTCATCATAATGGAGAAGACTCAGGTAGATAAACATACCATACAATTCACAAATAGTGAACTGGAGAGTGTACCAGCTTTATTTGAAACAAACTTACATCAGACAGATGCCTTTATTTCTAATTCTCTCTGTTTAATAAGTATATTTGTGGTTGAATTAGCTCCAGTTTGTCCCGTTAAATTTACAGCATACGCTGTCATTTCAAACTCAACACTTCCTGTATCCCTTTGAAATTAAAAACCCTCTAGCGTTTCAGTGGAGAGAATATCTCTATTTTCTAAAAGGGCTTTTATTGTGAAATATTTGCCAGAACTTGGTGTAGAAAATTCACGCACGACCACCAGCGATGATTTGTTTGTGTGCCAATGTGTAGTCTGTCCACAAGAATTTATGATTCTATAATCACTTAATCTGACTATTGTAACAGACAAAAATATCCTGCAGTCTGAACCAGGCATAATACGGCCCCAGGTTCCTACCAGGCATGTGGACCATCCTGCAGTTGCAGTTCTCCACCAGGTATCGTGTCTCGCAGTCGATCCGGCAGGCCGTGATGCTGTAAGTGTTGAAGAAGTCTGAGTCCATCGCCGTGGCCTTGCAGTCGCCCCACGGTGGAGGCAGGTACGTCAGCTGAGAGAAGTAACATTGGAGAACAATTTTGTTTATTATTTGTTTATTAATTGGATCCCCATTAGCTGACGCCTTGGTGACTGCTAATCTTCCTGGGGTCCACACAAAAAGACACACAGTGTAACACATGACACAAAACACAAAGTTAAAACAAAGTTAAACCCACTTTAGTTGTCAAGCATATTGTCCATTGAACATCATTTCCTGTGCCCTGATAATGCAGCTGATCGACCTTGTACTTTCTGTCAATATATCTAATATTAGAAGCCATTGCACATTTATTGTATTTAGCACAGAAAATTAATGTTGTTCCTACTCCATGTCAAATACATGTGTATAGTGGTGCTTATTGTGGGAGCTTCTCTCCTACGCTTCTCCTATTCCTGCAGTCTCCCTCTGTGCTTCCATTGTTCTGCCCACTCTCCCCGCTGAATACTATCAGCTGTGTAGTAGAGCTGTGATGTTGAAGTTTACACTCTAAACAGCTTTGCTGCAGGACGTAAGGTGCCATGTTCCTTCTGTTTTCATCCACGAATGTACATTTTCTTTCACTCTTGTGCAACCTTTGCAATAACATATCCACTTGATGTGGACATATAACATCTGCGTCAGTCAAACACAGAGAGAACAATCTTCTTCCCTCAGGCCATCAGGATAGTGAACTCTATCCTCTGTATATCCTCGGCCTTCTGTGAATCATTTGCACTGCCATGCACATTTGGCATGCATTGCATTTTATAGTATAGTTGCACAACCCACTTACACACTGGGCTAACTGTATTCATTATCTGGCTTATCGGCTGAACAGTGCCTGGATAAAGCCTTACTTCCTGTGCAGACAGGAAGTCCCTTTCCTTTGTGTTCCTGTTCTCAAAGTCTCTTCGCTATGGGAAACAACAACAACAACAACAACAACAACAACAACAACAACCTCCGAGCTAGCGAAAATGGCAAGTTTTGAGTAAGTAATAAGGCAGGTCTGCTCTGTTCTTTCTGTGAATGATTGTAAAGATCTACAAAGAATATGTTTATAACATTTTTGTGCAAATGTTCCACCAAAACAAGTTCCCTCCCGACACCATTTTTTCAGAAGCACCATTGCTGGATCCATAGAAATGCAAACAAGCCAGAGAGTTTTTTTCGCTATCCAAGAGTGAAAATGCACTGGCTCCAGCTATATGAGACTACCAGCTAATACGCTTTCGCATTTTCATATATATATTAGCAAAGGGCCGTGGGGGGGAAACCTGCAGCTGCTGCAGTGATGACTTTAGCCTCGGTATATGGTGCACACACTCTGCCACTGACCCACCAGCACATCCCAGAAGTTTGAATTTTTATCCTTTATATTTATTTTTCTAATTCAACATTTTTCTTATTTTATATTTATATTATCCGACCAAATGTCTCCCCTTCTGTTCCTGAGTTATGGTGTTGGAAAATGGCCAGAAAAGTGTTTTTGCGGAACATTATGATGTCACAGTGAAGTTGACCTTTTGGGTATAAAATATAATCACTTAATTTTATCCTATTAGACATTTGTGTGAAATGTTGTCATAATTGGCGTGTGAATTCCTGAGTTATGGCCAAAAACGTGTTTTGTGAGGTCTACAGGTAGGTCAGAAAACCAGCACATTCCTAAAACATGAATAAAGATGAGATAATGATGAGCATATTACTTATCCACTGAGATCACAACTTTAGGCACCACTAGTCCCTGACCTCCATCACCAGCGTCTGAGCATTATATAATCAAAATGAGAGGAAAAAATAACTGAGTAAAAAATTAATACAGCTATTGGGATATATAAAGTAGGACAAATTTAAATTACTCCAAAACAAGCCCCAGAGAGTCTTGTTTATACCTAAGGTTGCACCATACTATTCATGTATAAAAAGTAAACTGAAATCACTCCAACAGAGTGCTTTTTGAAAATGAACATATTAGCAATATTAATTTAGATCTCAGCTGCCTTAAAAGAGGGACACAATTTGATGCATTAAATGAAGTAGGAAGCTATAAAACAGCCGCTGTGTGTTTCCGTCTCATCAGTTCCAACGGCGCATCACTGAGTGCTCACACAGTAATAAATTAAAAAAGGCCACTGTTATGATTTAGGGACCTGCTTTTTACAATTTGTACTGGAGTGCAAGAGGCAGCCGTGTGTGTCATGCACTGGATTTGGTTACAAATAACCCAAGGCAATGGATTCAATATGCACATACAGTATGCACACATACAGTACAGCACACTCAAATAAAGCAGATAGCTGACTAGAATCTAATCAGGAGATCACAATGACTCCTCTGCTTATTTTCATATCAAGGACATTTCACAAAGTCAAAGGGAACATAAAAACCATCAGAGCTGGATAAAATGTGGTAATCAATAATAGGTTCTTGTGTATTTATTCACCTCATCACGTGGGCTATAGACCTATTGGATGAGCTATGTGACTGGGTAATGGCTCCTTTATGCTCAGAGTTCTGCTATTTCGATTTCTCTGCAAAAGCTCTACTCAGTCATCCTAAACCATCTTGTGGCAACATTACTTCCCATTGGTTAAACTTCTGCTCAAGTCTGCAAGTGCGGACAAAAGTGAAAGTGGCGTGAGAGATTTCAGGACATGTTAGCACGCTGTTTAATGACCATAAAGAAGAAAATAAATCATGTTAAGATTATGACCTCAATTCCCCTTTCGTTGGTTGAGTGGGAGAGCGCAAACCAAAAGGACAAGAAGTAGAAAGAAGAGGGAAGGAGAGAGCGGACAGCACAAGAGGAGGATGGAGAAGAAACATTCTGTTCTTTTTGGCTTTTTATGTTAAAGTAGAGAGAAATTGCAGTTTTTTTTTTCTTTTGTGGCATCATGGTGAGTGACAGTTAGTCCGGCTGAAAAGACCCTGGCAATTTTACACTACAGGGCTGCTGAGGCAGTTGAATGAATGTGAGCAAACTGCATTAGATTAATGAAGAGTGAGCCTGCCAGCCAATGAAATAAATAAATAAATAGAGAGAGAGAGAGCCAGAGAGAGAGAGACAGAGAGAGAGAGAGAGAGAGAGAGGTGGAATCATATTAAAGAGAGATGAATTGTATTAGAGGAATTGTTATGACTGTTGGAGAGGAAAAAAAGTAAGGGAGCTAGTGAGAAATGGAGAAAAACAAAGAGGGACAGTTTCCTGCAGACGCGACATTGGCAGCATGCAAAATGCTGCTGCAGCCCGCCAACACTGGAACACACTCACTGGTAGTGTGGACGTGGAAGGACTGAGATCACTCCCAAATCCATCCCTTTCTCCCCTCCATTCATTATGCATGGTTATAGCATATTAGGGGCAAGAGTATATGATTTGTCTGGCTGCTGTATGCTCGCCATCACACCCGCAGAATTATTCACAGTTGAGAGGAATAACCTACATACACTTTGTTTCACTGAGAAAAACAGACTTCCACAAGCTGACTGCAGAAAGTTTCTGTTTCTATAACAATGTTAAGTTTTTAACTCTCAGAACTGCACAAGGGACCGAGGTCTCCACGGGATCCACAAACATGAACAGTCCTTTCAGCTGCACTGTGGGGTAAATCAGGGTGCTTTTTTCATTTTTTTTTCATTTGCCTGGTTGTATAAGTGGGTCAGTAATCTACTTGCCCAAAGTCAATTTTTACTTGCCCCCTTATACAAATAGTTTTATTTATTAGTGGTTATCAAATAACAGCAAAGTTAATTGTCAACTCTCAACGGAGATGAGAAGGAAGCGAGATGGCTCACTCCTTTGCTACTTCCATCAGCAGCTCCGGGAAAAAAACAGTCTAGTTGCTAGATTTACTAACCTGACGTGGCATTTTACTTGCCCTGGGCAATCCGTATTGTTGGGCCTTATAAATATGTGGGAAATGTCTGAAGGCTCAGCGTTGAATGTCCAGCTAACAAAACTTTTCAACCTAAAAAGTAACCTTACTAGTGTCCTTACAGTACGACTCTCACATTATTGATGTGGCTGAGGCAGAACTTTTTTTGCCTTTTACGTGAAATACAGGATTGATTCCCAGCCAAGATTATGTTTTTCAACCTCCTTTGTGTAAAGACAGAAAAGCATTTGTCCTTCAAAAACACATCATAGTGCTGAGAGTGCAGTGCTCACATGTGGGACGCCTCATTTCAACTCCCAGGGGTCCAACAAAAGCCTTGAACAGAGCTGGTGATAAACATGTTTCTCTCCTCAGTGGCTCAATCACTGAGGCACATGCACAGTGTGACCTGACGATTGTGAATACTCAGATTAAGGAAACATTTTGTTGGAAGTATTCAGTATAGATCCTTTACTTAAAGGGATAGTTCAGATTTTTTGAAGTGTGGTTAAATGAGGTACTTATCCATAGGCAGTGTATTACCTACAGTAGATGACGGTCGGCACGCTTTTAGCCATCTAAATCTTATCATATGTTTTTTTTGTCATGTAAAATCTTAGTGTGAAAAGTAACTAGTAACTGTCAGACAAGTGTATTGGAGTACAAAGTACAATATTTGCCTCTGACATTTAGTGAAGCAGAGGTAAAGTAAATGGAAATACTCAAGTAAAGTATCCCATGCTCCTCAGTAACCTGCCTTTATATGATCAGTTTTATTATCAGGTTAATGGAAATGTCTGTAATGGAGGAATGAGCCATGCATGTCTATGTGTTGGGCCAGAAGGTTAAAATCTGTGTATAGAGCAGAGAGACGGGTGATAAATCTCAGTGGTATCAGCACGAGCCACCTTTTCAGATTACAAGGAGTCATTAGATTCTAAATTCATATACAAATATCCCTTAAAGGAGCTTTAAACACATTCAGAATGTGTCCTATTTACCTTGACATTGTTAAACCCACAGAGAGGGTTTGTGATAAGCTTGCTAAATAAACAGCTTGTGCTCACTGTTAAAATCTCAAATGATTGAGATACTGACTGGCCTGTGAATGTTCAGTAAAGCTCTTAGTCTGCGGGGAGTGACAGGGGCAGGCAAGGGCAGAGCCACCAGGAGGGCCTCGGGCATGAGAAAGATCCTCCAGATGGTCGAGGATCAAGGGGAGTGTGCCGGAGAATGTGAGCGGTACTGGGACACAGGCCAGAGCTTGATCAACCCTGGCAGGGTCACCTGGGCCATGCAGGATGTCTGAAAGCCCGAAAACACCCACGATGATCCCTGGATACATCACTGATTATATTAGCCATGTTATGAGATGATGTATGTTCTCACCAGACAAGCTGTTTGCGTGACAATTTTCTAGTCCAATTCTAAGCGTCCATGTAGGATAAACAGACGTCTGGGACAGAGAAACAATTGGATTTGAAGCTGTGAGAGTGAAAACTGAATGTGACATTGGAACATTTTTTTGCCTATTGAAAAACTGGCAGCAACATCAGATGGTAAGTGTTAGGTGATGTACAGAGTGACAATGCAAGTTTTTTTTCTAAACAACCAGCAGTATATTAAAACAACTAGAAAATGTGTGACTTGAAGAGAGACTTGCAGCATTGCTATTGACGTAATTATTCACAGAAAGCTACGTACACACACATACACACACACACACACACACACTGTAGGCAGTTTGTATTGTCAGGACCTGGCTCAAAGCCATAATAAATCTTTTCATCTCTATGCTGATGACACACAACTTTATGAGTCTGTAAAATCAGGAAATACCAACCTGGCTTCCTCCTAGTCTAGTGCCAGAAATTTAGGAGTTATCTTCAGATCTAAGTTAATAAGGTCGTTCAGCCCTGTTTTCATTGACTACCATTTGTTTAAGACATTTTGTTCATTCTCTAAAGTTTTACTTGTATTACCTTTAAATCATTCCATGCTCCAGCATACAATTGTGGGCTTTTGTGCCACAGTCCATTAGTTAGAACTGAAACTGAAAAATATAATTCTCTTACAGTGCACCTTACACATGGAACAATCTGCAAAAGGCCTTAAACCTGGGCTATAGGCCTTATTTCAGATCTTGTCTTACTTGATTGTAAATGCTTTTAACACTATAATTCTATCTGTTTACTACTTTTGTATCTATTTATTTTGTGTACTTAATTGTATTTACTACTTCTATTTTATTATTTACAACATAGCATGTTTTTTATTCTGTGTTTTAACTTATACATTGTTGTTTTTGTTTTGTCTGCTGCACCATTGTATATGAGGATACCTCCTCAATAGTTTTTTGAGGTAAAATAAAGGTTGGTGATATGTACCTGCACTTAACCTCAGATTTTGCAACAAAACTCTGTTGGCAGTCCCATGATTTAGATTTAAAATGAAAGGAGACTGCCTTTTCTGTCAGAGTGCCCAAACTCTGGAACAGCCTTCTTGCTGAAATTGGTCAGTGACTTCCTTTAAATCACCACTATAAACTCTGGTAAATAGACTGCATTTTATATAGTGCTTTTCTAGTCTACTGACCATTCAAAGCACTTTACAACACAAGCCAGTACCCATTCACACACATGCATACACTGGTGGCAGAAGCTGCCATGCAAGGTGCCACCTGCTCACCAGCAGCGGTAAACATTCACATGCACTCACACGCCGATTCCCGAGATTATTTGATTTACAGACACAATATCTCTTTGACATCCTCAAAATTAGATCAAAAGGCCAATACTACGGTAACATACAGATTCTCCCTGACAAAATGTGCTTGGATATGTTCTTGTCATATCTACCTACTGTTTTTATTTATTTGTTTATATATACTTTTGTGTTTTTGTGTTCTTGTTATGCACCGTATCACCAAAAC
>JAOVVB010201106.1:0-10881 GCA_028570985.1 Heterobranchus longifilis
GTCACATGACTACACTATTAGTACTGTACTCACATGCTTGTGTATAAATCCTATGAGTGACTTTTACCTCACTTATTTTGACCTGAGAGCAATTAAGATTCACTCATTCAATTACTTGCATGTTTTGGGGCACTGGCAGAAAACAGAGTAACCCAGAAGAAAACCACTAGGTACTGGTAAAACATCTGGAAGAGTAACCTGACATTGGGATTGAACCGAAAGCCTTGGATCTATTAGGCAATTAACCCTTCACTAACAGAAAAAAGGAACACAAAGAGGCAAAAGAATGTAAATAAAAAACAGCGCGATGAAATATTCAGTGAAGCAAAGCGTTGAATGGCTTCTTATTAAAGAGATAATAAACAAATGCAGCTTCTGTCCTAAACAGTAATCTGAACGTATTTGTCCCATAAAACGACTATAATTAAAACCTTCTTTACAAAATGAGCCACACAAACCGGCAAATGCATAACTCAGCCAAGGGCTTAAGATGTGCAAATCAGGCAATCAGCTGCAGGTCCGAAACGTTGACGCGGCTGAATTTTAATGAGCAGCTGCTCCGTTTCCTCTGTCCCCCCTTTCACTTTTAATAAACCTCCACGGTGACATGTACACTGACCGCAAGGACAATGTGTGCTGAGAGTAATTTCACACAAAAGCTACGGTTTATGCTGCAGTGAAATATCTGACTTTTTCCCCCCCCCCACTCACCTACAACACTGGTAACCTTCAGCCCTTCCACTGATTCAGGTCAGTGAGCTATTTAATATGCTTGGAGCATGAGCGGATGCAAGTCTCTATCAGTTTTCTCCCTCTCTCTCTCTCTGTCTTCAGATCGACTTGCAATGTTTGGTAGCATCTGTAACCTTCTATAGCATTCTTTTCTCTCTGATTGCTAAGTGTGTGAATGTGTACAGTATGTGTGTTCGTGTGGCTATCATATCATGTGGTTATAAATATATCTGGATATCTACGTAGGTAAGGATTAATTTGACCCATTCAGTCATGAGCCTTATATATAAAGAATGTCATTTTAAGACTGATAATAATAAAAATGCAGAGATAACATGACATGCTTATGGGCCCATCATTACCACACATAAATCTTTCCTACGACTACACATTTCGCAAAATTATGTGTTCGAATATTAGAACTGGGACATTGACGCCAGTCTAGACAGAATTTATTGACATTTCTTGGTTTATTGTTAAACCATTCCTCAAAGTGAAAGAGAAGAAAGAAAAAAAAGACCCAATATTGCTACTGTCTTGCAAAACAAATGAGTTTTTTCTTTCCTTTGCACCCGTTTCATTTAGCTGTCCAGGTTTTTTCACGCCATCACTTGACTGATGCGTCTGGTGTTACTGTTTCCTACAAACATACAGAAGCCGTTCAGACTGAATTAAAGTCTGAGAGTGAATAGGCTGGTTGAAGATGGACACCTCCTCACACACACACACACACACACACACAATTAAATAAAAGGTTGACAAGGCAGGCTGTAAATAAATGCAGTGTAGTACACGACGTTTGCAAAAGAACAGAAGTTGCAGACGGAGCAAGAGTGCAATGTCTTGCAAAAAATATAATAATTCTTAACTTCCACAGTGACATATAAAAAGTGATGTTTGACAAAAAAAACTGGTGCTTTAGTCACTGTGATGGATTTGGTAATGTTTTAGCACCTTAAATCTCTGAATGTAAGATGCTGTGGATTTTATTTATTTTTATTGTGAATACCTCAAAAGTCAAGTGCTTGAGAAAATTATTGACTATTGTAATAACCAGCAATTAAATAAGAAACTCTTGTTCCTACTGTAGCAGTGGATTGTTTCACGATCAGCAGATTCTTCCTCATAGCAGATGGCACATTCTGTAGTGTATGCCTCTAAAATGTTTAAATTAACTAATATTAAGTTTTTAAAAAAACTAATTTTAGCAAGCAGAACAGAACGGATTGAACTGAGTGACAAAGATTAGTTGCCTATTGTAGTCACATGCTTGTGTTTAAATCCTATGAGTGACTTTTACCTCAAGTTATAAACTATGAATTATATAGTTACTATTATATAGTTAAGGCGGACCTGTGGGAGAAAAAAAAAAAGGTAAAAAAAAAAAGGAATATTTCTTGATTAAAAAAAAAAATTTTTTTTAAAAAAGCATGAACCGAAGCTGAGATTCATTGTCAAACACTGACAATGAACTATTCTGAAGTGTATCACCATCAAGAGTATAAAACAATAAAAGAAAATATGGAAGGCTTTTACAATCCATCCATTTGAACAATCCATGATGCATTTCAATGAAAATAAAAGTTGAATATTATAAAACCATAAATCATCTAAACAATCAACTAAATTTATTCATAATAAGAAAGGAATCTGTCAACAGAATTGGAAAACTAAAAGCTTACAAACAAGCATTTCTCTAGAAATAGGCTTAACAACCTTATATTGGAAGCTTGGTTTGTTGCAATCTTATAATAAGAAACCAAGATTGCAATATAAAATTATATAGATCTTATAGTGTAACTACTCAGACACTGTAAACTAACGTGACTGTTGGTGCCTGTTACAGCTCTGAGATCCCTACAGTAAGAAGTATTTAGCTTTTTTTTAGCTGCATTGTGGTTCAATTTTGACTAATTGATTTTTGCTAAATTGTCCTTAATTTCCCAAAATTATTTCAAAATCCATACATTTTCAGTGGAATTTAGGTCAGGAGTCATGCAAGAACCTTCCTAAAATATTTTGGCTGCTGAAAAGATCAACTTAACTCATGAAATTATATTATTCTCGAATGTGTCCCGGTACTCCATTCATGTTTCCTCTGATGATTTGTAATATCTGCTGGCTTCTCTCGACTGTTTGGTTAAGTAGTGTTTTCATGAATTTCTCATCTTTATATCTTAAAAATCACTAGTAGTGACAGTAATAAGGTCCTTTGCTTTGGTTTTGAACCCTTTTCTATTTTAGTATTGCCTTTGAAATTTTAAGGAAACTCCATTTAATTTTGTACACAATCCCATAAACCAGCAACAACCTCATTTTGCAGCGTATATTATTTATATAATTTATTATTTATTTTACCTTACCTTTATATACCTTACCAAATACTTATTTTCCACCATAATTTGCCAATAAATTCTTTAAAAATGATTCAAAATGTGATTTTCTGGATTTTTTTTTCTTGTTTTGTCTCGTAGTTGAGGTATACCTATAATACAAATTACAGGCCTCTCTCATCTTTTTAAGTGGGAGAACTTGCACAACTGGTGGCTGACTAAATACTTTTTTGCCCACTGTACAATAGGAATGGCATGAACATGTAATGAACACTAAATTGATTTTGACGCCAGCACATTTCTGACACGGAGTTGTTGATTTCTGGTTTGCCATGTTGGCTCGATATTCAGCTAACATTAGTATTCGTATCAGAAGTTCAAATTGATTAAGCTCCTTCGTAGGTTAAAGAGCTTAGATTGACTTCAGGTTTATTTGGTCTGTTAAAGAAAAAGTGGCATAGTGGTTAGCACTGTGGCCTCCAGGGTCGTGCCTCCTGTGCTTTGTTTGCACGTTCTCCCCATGGTGCGTTTCCACCAGGTACTCCGTCCTCAGCCCCACACAAACAACCATACACAGTCTAAACCCATGCAGAAAGGGATAATTGGCATTTCCGAATTGCCAGAAGTGTATGAATAAGTGTGTGTACTTGTGTGCCCAGTGATGGATTGGCACCTTATACAGGTGTACTCTTCCTTGTCCCCGAGTCTCCTGGGAGAAGCTCCACGCTTCATGCAACCCTGTACAGGATAAGCGGTATGGAGAATGAGTGAATGAGTTGTGATACGTAGCGTATGTGTATTTAAGGAGGAAAAAAAATGTTTTTAATACTTTTTTTGGGTAACGGTGGGTTTGACAATTTTCTAGGACAAAACAATGATGAAGATTCGCCTAACCAGAAAAAAAAACAAAAAACATATTTTACATGAATAATAGGATGGATGTTACTGTAGAGGATTGATTAAAATCTCTAACATGAACACCTGCTCTTTCATCAGCAGACAGATGATAAGCAGATGACTGGCTTAGTCACTGATGAGAGAGAGAGAGAGAGATAGAGAGACACACAGAGAGTGCATGAAGTGTTCATGAATAGGGTGTTAATACAATACCATAGTTCACGCTGCCACACTGATGCTGAAATCATTTGCAGTTCAAGATCAAATGTCTGACTGAGAAATAAATAAGAGGTGTGGGAAGGTGCAACTGTATCATTTTACCCTTAGTTGTAGTCGTCAGTCACTTGTCAGGCATGGTCTCATACATCTCTGGAATGCTTCTGAACCCAGAGTCTGCTCATGTCACCTGCTCACTTTTTCAGCAACCACCAACAACATGAGACTTTGCATTCAAACAGTAATGCAGTTGGTGTGAAAAATTTGGACATGTGAAACTGGGAGGAATGAGAGACCATGCTGACCTTCAGAATTAAAGCCCCTATTATAAGGAGATTGCAAGTTCGAATCTTGATCATGCAAAGGTCATCATTGCTGGCGGTCCAAGGGTGAACAGCTGGTGAGAGATATGATACTGTTCAATTCCCTGTCAATCAGCATGACACTAATCACTAATCAATGAGTGGTAATCAATAATCTGATATAAGAGACACGTTCCCATGAACATTTAAGCGAGTGGAATGTTTAATCCTACAGATAGCTTGTTACCAACTTGCGGAAGAGACACATCTGTCTGTGGGAACTGTACACACATTAATTCACAAGCACCACTTGCACTTTACAGGAACTCAGCTGGGAGTTATTTTGCAATTTCGCCTGACTTTGCTACAAGCCATTTCCACATATTTGGGCTATTAAAGGGCTTCCTACGAGGCCAGCCTTTCAGACACAAAGCAGACAGTCTGAACAAGGATCTGGCATACTGGGAAAACTATCCACTTTGATGATATCCAAGCACAAGTGAAACACTGGGATAAGTGTATTAGTGTGGCAGGGGATTATATAGAGGAACAAAGTTAGTTTTACTCTCATAACTGTGTTATTTTTCACAATCAAAAGTCCCTGGTTGACTTGAACGCTGTGTGTTTTTAAATAAGTTTACAAATTTTTATCTTAAACTAATTAGTCACCCCCAGTTCCCCACAAATTTCCTAAATAATTTTAAAAAACTTAATTTCTTCTTAGATGCGACACCAGATAGCTTTACAAAAGAGCTTACTAAGGCTTTCTCTTATCATACAGATATGACTGTGTCTCCAAAATGTCAAAGATTCATTATAGGGAAGTAGGCAAATTTCATAGCATTTCTGTGGTGAGGCCATTAATTATGCTGCATACATTGAATAGAAATTAATTAATTTCAGTCAGACTAGTGTTATCAAGTAGGCATGTATCCTATAAATTTATTCTGACCTTTCCATTATAATTTTATTTGTTGTGGGAAATGTCATGACATGGCTTTATCCTGATAAGAGTCTATCCCTGAAACGCTGGACATACATCCTGGAATACATCCTGGATGGGACACAAGTCCATTCTAGGACACCTTGTACATACGAACACATTCACACATAAAGTAATGAATCCATGTTCTGGAATGTTTATGCCAGAAACATGTACTGTAGAAGAAACCCACATGACCAGGGGGAAGAACATGGGAAAACTCGGCACAGACCGTAATACAAGCTCAGGGATCTACATCAAAACCCTCCACTGACAATACATTTCATTTATCTCATATATTATTTTGTGTTGAGGATTTCTCTACCAAATGAGTCACTAGTCATTACCATGTGCATGAATTTCATACTGAAATTCTGTACTGTGAAAAGGGATTTGGTTGATAAATGTTTAAAATATGTGATTGTATGTAAGTAGAATTTTAACTGAAAATCATGACAATTCTACTCCAGAACTAATCAAAATCTGACCAAAGGTTAGCACAGTACAAAAAAAAAAAAAAAAAAAAGGCAATAAAGCTCTGGTGCAATACAGTAAAAAAAAATTCAGTTATGTACACTTTACAAAGATTTTTGAAAGAAAATATTGATCCTTTTCATTTAAAGATGAATTGCACGATTTCAAGCTAGAGCAGTTTTTAAAATGCCTTTGATGAAATTTTTTGACATATTTTTCCTCAAAAAAATATTTTTTTACAGGTAAACATGAATGAATGGAATTTAAAGACTGCACTTTTGTTATGAGCGAATTTCAAGTAAACAGGTTTTAAATCCATGTCGCGCGGAGTGCGGTAATCATACTGTACATGTGCTACAGACTCAAGATTAAGTGTAAGTACTAAACATGAGTTACAAACTGCTATTATATTTATTCCTTCTATTTTGTCATTGCACATCACTGATGCAAAAAAGTCCGGAGAAAGACTTCTCCTTACAAAAGGTAAAGCACTACGTACATGTGTCCTATGCTTTCCCTTTGGAATTAATCTCTCTCCAACTATCTACAGTATGTACTGTATATCTATCATACTAATTTCCTCCAGTCCTCTTCTGTAAAGCAACAGAGAAGCATTATGGGAAAAAAAAGAAACAGTGGCATTCTGCAGTCTCAGAAAACAAATTTATTCTCACTAGCTCATTTTTCTTTTTTTTTTTTCGTTTGCAGCTGCAGAGAAGGTCCAGCCTTCATCATCATTAGACGAGGTTCTGAGTCTCACCATCCATAAGCAATTAAAGCTGTTAGGAGTGAATTAAAGTCTAAGGTTTGAAAGAGAGAAGAAGATCAGCTGGGGATGGAAAACCCATAAAGCTACAGATTAAAGCTCGACATGGCTGACCAAACCTGTGAGTGATGCCTGGTTATCCTTTCGTCTCTATGCACTGAGGCTTTGATCACATATTACGAATGATGAAGTTGGTGGGAAAAGTGAGGGGGTTGTAAGGAGTATTAGGATTCTGCTTGGCTGACTGAAAAAAGGGTACTGCATAAATACTGCAGTGAACATGTAAGGGGGGGGGGGCGGATATAGTTTATCTTTTAATTAATTAATCTGAAAGATTGGAGAAAAACAAAAGTGTCGCTTTGTGTACTGGCCTAATTGATCAGTGACGATGAACTAGATCCAGGATGCAGTAATGGAAACACATTGGCACTGAACTGCTTCCAGTGTGACTCACATACTTACTGCGTTTGCACTTTCACACTGCTTTAGATTTGTGCATTGTACAATTCAAATGTCTCTTTATGATACTAAAGGTTTGAAACATTGAGCTGACAAAAAAAGTCCGCATCACAAATTTTTGGTTTTCAATTAGACTGAAAAGCAATATAATGATTTTATCATTCCTAGAGGATATTACACTTCCATAATACCCAGGGATGTTTACATCTTTTACTGTATATCACCAGACATGCATTTCACTTCTTTTATAATCCTTTATGCATTTCACATACAGTAGGAGCTACACACTTTAACACAAATATATTCTAATATGCATTACCATAAAAAAAAATAAAACACACATACACACACACAAACAGAACAGTCCCCCCCAATTAAAATGGAAACTCTGTCCACTGGAATATTTATCTAAAATCATTTGCTTAGGTGTTTTGATTTCTCCAATATTACATTTCCTGGCTCTGTTTTAAGTTCTTGTTTTAACTTCATTAATATGATGTAAAATCTATCAGTGGACTGCTCAGCCAAAAAAATAATTAAATATTTCACATTCTCATATTTCGTAGGACAACCTTTAACTTTGATTACGGTGCACATTTACCATGGTATTGTTTCAACAATCTTATGCAACTTCACAACGTTAATTTCCATCCAGAGTTGCATTAATTTTGATTTCATTTTATTGCCACGTAATGAGCCCAAGCAGCTGAAGCAACCGCAGATCATAACACTGCCTAGTGCCTAGAGGCTTGTACAGTGGGCACTATGCATGATGGTGCATCGCTTCACTTCTCACATACTTTAGCATTGGAACAAGGTAAATTTGCACTCATAGGGCTGTTAAGATAAATCCATTTTTTCAGATTTCTTTTCACTAACAAATTGATTTCTTCTGGCCACACAGTTTATTCCCAAACCTCTGAGCTCTCATGGCAAGGTGCGTGTGGAAATACTCTTACTTTCACTATTAAACGTAGCTATAATTTCTACTGTTGTTTTTTTTACAATGCAACATCAACAAGTGTTACGTTATATCCAATTATGGTCATTCATGTTTTTTTCCCCTCCCAACCACATTTCTTCATCAAGTTTTGCAATGTACTTGTTTTAATAGGTTTTGTCATATTATTTTCTTATTTGACCCTTCTGCAACACAGTAAGATCTTTTTCATGACCACAGGATGCATCTTCTGACATGCTTGTTTAAGAAATGTAGTGGTTAGCACTGTCGCCTTGCACCTCCAGGGTCTCTGTGTGCATGGAGTTTGCATGTTAGTCTGCAGTAATTATCCAATCAACAATTCTTAAGTATTTCCTAAATTATATCTAAGAATTATACTCTATTTTTTTTACAAAGTCCATTTTCACTTGAATTTTTATGCATAAACAGGCACTCTTACTTTACTCCCACCTTATTTCCTTTCAACTTGCTCTACTGATAAACCTACACACTAGGCTACTTATAATGCAAATATGAATAGGGCTTCTGAGAGTCTATAAAAATATCAAATATTTTTCACACTTAGATGGCCACATAACCATTTTGGAACTAACAAATCAGTCACTCATAAATATTCCAGAAATGCTTTCAAAATTCTCTGATGCTTAAATTACTAAACATATGAACTGAAAGAAGCTTGAAGATGAAGGAAAGTTTAGCTACCTAAAAATTGTAGATAATTTACATTTATATTATTTGCATTGGGATGCACACAAGAGTCGGTGCTATAATAGTGGGTATAACGCAGTGCTTCAGTGTATCCACCACAGAAATCTGTCTCAGCAGCTGCATCAATATCATCTAGGCTTGTTGCTGTCACAAACAAGTCTGTAAATTTGATGTATTTACTTGGATTAAATGGGATTTTGTAAAATGTTTAATTGTGAGCAGGGAACAATCAATATCACACAAGTCTGAACTGCTTTATCTCTGTGAATGTGTGCCAATGCTCTGACCAGGTGTCTTAAGACATACAGTAAACAATTTTTGTCCATCAAGTGAACTACACCGATTGTGCTTGAACTATCTAAAAGTTGGATTTGTATGCAAACATTATTATTCTATTCAATAATTAATAAATGGATAAATAATTTATCACTAGTCATGCTGCCTCTCACCATTAATTGAGGCTTGATCTTGTAATTTATCTCCATGCAGGCTGAAAAGGTTGAGTTTAATCGATTCACAGTCCTAATCTGGGAGTTCCCCAGTGGTGAGTCCTTGGTCCAATTTTGTTCTTCTTACAGAATACATCACTGGGGTCAGTCCTCAGATTACACTTCCCAAACCTCTGTGCATTTCCCTCTATGAATTTTAAGTGCCAGAAAGTAACTGACTGCCTCTCTTTATGAAGATGCATCATTAAAGCAGGACTAAGCAAGACTAAGTTGACGATTATAAGCTTACATTTGGTTCATCTAGTTCTGCTGGAGTCCTTGATTGTACTCTGCACAAAATACCTAATCCTTCTTACTCTCTCTGTCAAGCTACACATGGCACTCCTGAGAGACAGTGGTACTAAACCCTTATACCTGCCTGATTCCTCCCTGATGCCCTGCTTCTGGTTGAAGTTCTTGCTGCAGAAGACCACTCACTGCTGCTGAGGATGGCCTTGTGGGGTCTGTTTAAAGATATGAAAACTGAGATGGCTTTGGACTGCATTAGTACAGTATAAACAGTTTTTCAGTGATGACTTGCAAGTGCAATTTCTCTTCAATAGTTTTAGGACCGAAACTGCAACAAACAATTTTGTAACCAGGCCTCTAACAGTGAACAGTTGGTAAACCTAAACAAAATTAGCTTTGTCTCAACTCAAACACATTTCATGTTATAGAACAAAGTTACAGAGGGGATGGATTTATGGTCATGCTACTGTATCGGGTATCACCCACCTGAGGATGGGCTCCTTTTTGAGTCTGGTTCCAGTTTCTTCCTCATGTCATCTCGGAGTTTTTCGTTGCCATAGTTGCCTCTGGATTGCTCATTACAAACAAACTGATACAGCTAAAACATATATATTTTTATTGATATCTAGAAAATTTATTTACAGTATGTAAAGTTCTTTTGTGATACTGTATTGAATAACCAAATATGTATTTTGAACAACACATTCAGGATTTGGTGTTAAAATAACCGTCATTATTTTTTCCTAGATTTTGGTGCATGGTTGTGGATATTTGTGCTCATTCTGCCACAAAAGCATTAATGGGGTCAGGCACTGAGGAGGCTATGGGGCACAGGCAGTATTTAAATTCATCCCAAAGGTGTTCAGTGTAGTTAAGGTCAGGGCTTTGTGCAGACCACTCAAGTTCTCCCACTCCAAACCATGTCTTTATATCATGCACTATCATGCCGGAATATATTTGGGCCTTTTCAAGTTTCAGTAAAGAGAAAATGCAATTATAAAGTATACAAACTATTTCCAAATGTGTAGCAAGAGTTTAAGAAATAGCCCACATACTGTATGGGTTTGGGTATCCACAAACCTTTTCCCCCTGTATGTAGTGTACCAACCACCTTAAAATTCTCTTGTAATGAGGCTCATAATAACCACTTATTCACTCACATTTCATCTAGTACATACAGTACACCAAAAGAATTTAATTTTCATCAATCATATACCAGAACACCAACAACCAGATTTGTCTTCTTCTTGACAACATTTAAGCAATACCAACTACAGAAAGCCATACTCAGATTCTCATCCAATCATTTTATAG
>JAOVVB010201115.1:0-10881 GCA_028570985.1 Heterobranchus longifilis
AGACTAATAATGTTCATAGGCTGGGTCAGATCATAACATGATGACATCATTGCGTTATACACTACCTGGCCAAAAAGTCGCACACTTAAAGATTTAATTTTATCACCTTTAGCTTTGATTACAGCAGCCACAATGTGGTGTCCAGCTCATGTGCGAAAATGATTCAGAACGCTCCCAGAAAAACTCTCGAGTCTGTTGCTTAGTCTAGACCTGACCAACTGAAACCACCCCAGATCATAACACTCCAGAGGCCGATACAGTGGCCACTATGCAAGATGAAGCGATGCACCCATGTGCTCATCACTGTGGGATTAGAGTCAATCTGGACACATCAGACTACATGACCTTTCTCCATCGCTCCAAAGTCCAATCTTTATGCTCCCTAGCAAATTCAAGCCTTTTTTTCTGATTAGTTTCACTTACAAGTGGTCCCAATCCCAATCCTGTGAGTTTTCATCATATTGTGTGGGTATGGAAAGATCCAGTAATTAAAAATCTCCTTAGTTGTTTCCTTTGCCTGACAGTCCAGTAATTTGACCATTTTGAAATGGCAACTGGAAGTGTATATAATATACAAACATTGTAATACAGAGGTTTGAATATAGTCAGTGGTTTCATATGGATGAATCCTCATTGCAAACTCATAGGAATGTTTTGTTTGATGCTAAAATTTAACATTTTATTTTTGTTCGAGAAAAAAAAAAAAACGAAAAGATTTTTTATAATCAGGGTCCAATGTTTTGTTGGTCTCTCAGCATTTTCAATGTGCATCTCATGTCCTCAAGATTATTACAAGTATTCAGACACAGTTTGGTTTTTGCCACATCGCTTAGACAACTGTACATTCCATGCTTTGTTACGCTCAGGCTTCCACATTACATGATATGATTTGAGCTCATGTGGCAACATGTTTGACAATAACAATCTGTTATGATGAGCTATTATTTCAATGATGCAACAATTTTCAGTACAAACGATATTATTATAGTATCCTGAGACACCATTGATTCTGCCCTTTCGGGCCTAGGGTTAAAGATACACTTGATAACTGAGGACAGTCTGACTTAAAAACCATGAAGATGGCTTTGGACTAATTTGATGGCTTTGGACACAAACAGTGCTTCTGTGATAGCGCGGGAATACAATTTGCTTAGTTAATTTTGGGACTGAGATGAACAGAAACATACATGGACACTATTATTTAAGCCGATACCTGGTTTAGCATGGCTCTTGGCAGCACTGGCTGTAAGTGATGCTGGGCTGCTCCCCGCCTGGCTCCGCCGCTCTTCAGCCTGTGCCTGTGCAGCAGCGGCTGCATGTGATAAGGGACACAAAAATATAACAGTGAACAAAAAAAACAAAAAAAAAAGCAAGGAACAGCCATACCTGCCTTTATGCAAAACAATGAGAAGAATTCTGTAGTTATGGAATTGACCATAAGAGCAAATAGTGTGACAGCCCTGTGTGGTCAGATTAAGTATTGTAAGGCACTGGGAACATGGGGCATTAACAGTGGAATAGGTGTGTGCTCAATACATGCATGAAACAAATAGAAAACAGATGACCTTTTCCATGATTAAATATGTCCTCAGACAATACAGAAATGTTTTGAGAGTAAAGGAGGAAACGAAAAAAAAAATACAGAGAAAACATGATCAACAGTTCTTTTTAGTATAAAAGTAAGAATGTGTGCCAGTAAGAGAAGAAAGTTTAAGCAAGACAAGAAGGACATATAAAAGGTTCACCCTTGAAAATAATATAGATATTTATACTGACAAATGTTGATGCTAATTTTTTGGTAGACGCTGTTTTATTGGTTTGTTTCCACCCAGTTATAATACTGTTATAATTCGCTGTACTTTTCACTCTCTTCTCTGAGTCTTTGTGTAACAGCTAGAATCAATGCAATCAACACAGCATTTAAAGTGTGCATATCTGTCTTTTATCATATGCTGATAAAATAATGGTAATGATATAAACGCAACAACAAAAGCAAATATGATGGGTTGAGACATGTGCATTGAGGGGACACACACAGCATCAAAAGAAGCCCATCAGAAACAGATTGTAATATAAAATATTATAGACTGTACACCCGTCCAGATTGACTGGCTGGAATTGAGTGATAAAATCAGAGTGCAAAATCCACAGTTTTATACTCAGATTGTTGTAAAATAACAGCATACTAGTACAACTCCAACAAGTAAACTGATTAATAAATTGAATAATTCGCTAAACTTTGGCCGGATTGGTGAATTAATGGTGTTTTGTTTTGCCCTGCGCGAGTGTAACTGAAAGCATCTGGGATTGTTGTCACATAAATAAGCAAACACGTAATTGCAACATAATCTGAATTCAGGGAAATATATGCATCTGCGTCATTCAGAAAGGAGATCGCGTGTACAGTATGTAGGAATCAAAATGCGACCGTTTTTTGATTATTGTGCTGCCCTACATTACCACTGTACTACGTTTTATTTAATAACTCAACACCAGCTTCATTTACTTCAATTCACACTAACCATTAGAATATTCTTAACCGTGTCTGGTTTGGGCCATGTTTCTCACATTTAGTGCTGAGTAGCAGGCATAGTTAGTATAAATTTACAACACAGCAGAAAATTTTAAGGGGGAAATGGCTGTACCGGATGTCCGGCAACAATAAAACAAAGCAAGGTTATCAGCTGTGAAAACAGCCATGAACAAAAGCACATCTAGGAGAATGAGGCTTTTTTTTTTAAGTATAGGACACAGTAGAGGAAAACTCTACACTGTACTACATTACCACAAGTGGTTAATTCCAAAGGAGTTAATTTCATTCTAAACTAAAAAAAACCTGACAAAAGAAATTATATAATCCCTGTTGAGAGAAAGAGAAAGAAAGAAAAGGGTATTATAGTAAGTGGAAACATTTTGTAAGCGAGCATTTGTCCCAAATTACCATACTGCTGACAGACTTGGGTATCCCAAATGTAGACATGACTGACAATCCAGTCTGAAAAGCTTATTCATTAAACTGAATGAGCATTTGGGAGAAAAGTACACCGTACAGTAAATCTGATGAAAGAGTGTGATTTCAGGAAAGAGCTCAGATGATGTAAGAACTGGTGAATCCAAAATTTATTGGACAACTTGCATATACCCAGTCACACATAATGAAATCTGATCCTAAAACAAGTGTACGCAAATTGCCACGACAATTTCAATTTCACCTTTAGGCGTACCTGCATGGACAAAACAAAGTCTTGGGTAACAATTGGGCTTAACATTTTAGTAAACTGAAAAAAGGTGTTAGTTATCCAAAATCATCAATAATTGTAGAAAGCGGAGATGACCAAGTAAACATAAAAAAAAAGTTTAGCCCTATTTTACACAAGGGGAAACTTTTCCTATAAAAAAAAAGAAAAAAAAAAAGATGGTTTAGTATTCATTTGTAATTTAGAATTTATTTCTGAGGCACACAAGTGAATGTTTATCAGCTCAGTAACTCAATTATGTCATCATGAAGCTCTGATCTGTAGGCAGAGTTTTACTGAACCAAAAGGCAATTTAAAGCTGCATCTACATCTATTTCAGCCACTTTAGGAGACACTTTAGTATGTAATAGTTTTTTTGCTAATTGTAGCAGCCTGCAGGCTACCTGCATGTCCAGACTGAGGTGAAAGGAGCTGCTTCAAGAGTACTTCAAAGCCACAAAGCAGACGAATCTGCTCAGTATGCAAAAGGACACAGTCACCCTCTGCCACTGTGGGCCACGCAACACGCAGCATGCAAATACACAGCTGCCAAACAATGAACGCTAGCAAGGCGTTTGAGCCCATCTCACTAAAACAAATATAACAAGTTGAGAAACAACAACACAAAAGCATAAATGCCAAGAAGATACAATTTAGCCAAATTAACAAATGTTGTTTAAACAGACATATCTGCTTTTTAATTGATGTACAAGCTTTATTATGAAAATTCAATTCAATTCAGTTTTATTTATATAGAGATTTTAAAAATACTCATTGTTACTAGGCAGCTTTACAGAATCAAAATGAGTTTGAGAACATATGTATAAATCATAATTATCAAATTGTCCCTGATGAGCAAGCTGAGGGTGACAGTGGCGAGGAAAAAAATCCCTGAGATGACAAGAAAAATAAACCTTGAGAGGAACTAGACCCAGCAGGGTACCCATCCTCATTTGGGGGATATCCGAATGGGAATTTCAGTCCTGGACTATTAAGCGACAGCAGTAAGTCATCAGAGAATAGCGGTCTGCAACAGCCGAGTCCAAGACCACATGCATCCCAAGCAGAACACACTGGGCCTCCAAAAGACGAGATCTCCAACCAGATGTACCAGGATAAATCTGACCGTTAGTTTTCTGAAAACCCCGGTATCATGATTTGTGATAAATTTATTCTAGCCAGCACTTACACTGACAGCTTCTTTACTATACCTCACAATATAAACAATATTTTCTAAGAATATCTTAGCACAACAGTCATATCAAATTAAGAGGTTCATATAAACACACTATCTCAGTTCTCATTCTGCATTATGCCATCCACTTTCTGCTGTGTACTAGTCCCTTTTACAGCAAAATACCACCACAACCACATGATGCTCCCACTAGCATGCTTCGCAGGTGTGATGGTGCTCTTCAGATTAAAAGTCTCACTTGCTGTATTTTTCCCCCACATACAGTACACAGAGGTGGTGATTATGGCCAAACTATTTTTGTTGCATCTGAGGAGAGAACACTCCTCCAAAATGCTAGGTCATTAACCTGGAGATTTCCTGCAAATTCAGTCTGCCTTTTTCTTATGCCAAGGAGGTTATTTCTTGAGCAAGAGTTTTCTAGGTCATTGGGTACTCCCTTAACTGTAGACCCCTTAACCTGTCTTGGAGTTCTGTTAAACCTTTCAGTCCAAAGTTCATTTATCCTTTTTTGAGCCTTTCTATTAAATAATTAATTATTTTGTGGCTTTTTACTGAATAATTAAATGTCTGTGGTGGAGTTACACAGATTTTTCCCATGGCATTATGGGTAAAATGGCACTGGCCTTTTAATATAGCCACAAATGCACTCGTAATTATGAGTTAATTTTAACAATTAGCCAATGAGAAGTTCCTAAAAATTCACAACATGCACACAGAGACCGGAATCGAGCCTGGCCGGGAATTGAGCCTGGCCGGGAATCGAACTCAGACCCTGGAGGTGCAAGGCGACAGTGCTAACCACTACACTACCCAGTGCCGCAGGTTTCTAATCAATTGTTTTAAAATGACCTCTGATGTGAACAAGTCACATAGATGAAGGGGAAAAAAAAGCAACTTTCTGGCCAAAGGTTTGTAGACACAACACTCATGAATGCTTTTTGATTACTGGATTCCACATTTAGTCCTCATTGTGGCCAATTTAACCACGAGAGCATTAGTAAAGTCAGACACTGACATTGGGTCAGTGTTTCAGTGGGCTCAAGCTCAAGGTTCTGTGCAGAACACTCAAGTGGTTCTACTGCAACCCTGACAAACTTTCATAGAGCTTGCATTGTGTACAAGGGCATTGTCATGCTGGAATAAATTTTGACCTCTTTATTTAATGAAGGGAAAGTGTAAAAAGTGTACAAAGAATTTCTAAACACACATATGGATATGATGGACTGGTGTCCACAATGTTTTGGCCATAAAACATAAAACGTATGACTTATGAAAAATTAAAAGTTAACATCTTTACCCTATTAGTAATTAAACGTTTGGTCTCAACTGTAACTTTGACATATTTAAAAACAGTCTCATTTCCCCTACCTTCCTCCCTGGCTTGTTCCTCAAAAACAGACCAATACACAGATATTACACAGACTTCTACATATTTATATGGTGATGGGACTGTTTGTAATTTTAGAAGCAAATACATTCTGGGTTCCATAAGGCTTGTGTTATCAGGAGTGTCCTTTCAGACAGAGGATACCTCCATAGCTAGGGTGCTCTGGGGCACATCTGGGGCAAAAACAATTATGTGTTGCGAATAATTCAAATGAAGTAACCCTGTTATGTTACTATGCTGAATACAGTTCAGAATGAAACTTTTGTTTTTTTTAGCAATGTACCAAATTCACTCAGTCAGAGAAAACACTAGGAACAGTCATGTAAAAACACTACAGCCTTCTGTCTTTCTCTACACTGACAGGAACACCAGGCAGCGAGAGTCAGCTCATGGCCGGTTAGTGAGCTCATGTTACCAGTCTGCGTGAGCTCTGTGTGTGTGTCTCTCTGTGTTTTGCTGCAGTAGCTAGGACAACAGGAAGTGCTTGATTACACGTGCCAGTAATGCAGACCTTCACACAGGGGATGGCCGTGATTGCCCCCACCTCTTTCTTGCACTGTGTTACTCATATACAGTCATGTACATGACCTCAATGCATGTGACAAGAAATGATAAATAATAATAAACATGATCAAAAATGTATAATAAACATCTCTGACACAGCATTAAACTGGGTTTTAATTCTGTTCTGCTCAGCAACCAGGAGCTGTCACTTTTTTGCAGCCAATGATGATTTAAACTGCTACATAAATACTATAAGCAATGTGTACAGTTTTATGAGCATAATACAACTGTTTCTATTTTAAGTTTGTTATGTAAGTGTGTACAATAATACTGTTGTTGTTTACTGGAGACATTATTGCTCAACCTTTCACTGATAAAACTCAGCAGGTCCAAATGTCATTGTTTATAGATAGAATTTGGTTAACTACGAGATAATACAGTGCAAAAACAAAAAAATAAAATAAAAAATAAATATATGAATATACGCAGACTGCCTGGAAAAGCTTCAGACACCTCTGAGGATCACCGGGTCTCTGATGGTCACACTCTGACCACCACTGATGTAATCTAGATTTTTTAGACGGGTGTTACACCACTACATATTCTCCATTATTAGATTAGGACTTTTATGATTTTAGATTAGGACTTAATTAAGCAATTACAATCATAACAACAAATGTGTTAGTACGCGTTCATCATGAGCGGGAGCAACAAAAAGGCAATCGTTTAGAAAATGTTTAGTAATTGAATTTTATGTATGAATGTATATTTTGCTAAAAATTTCCCTAATGTATGGAGACTTTTGGGACACCTTGCTTTACCACAATTTTCTACCAACGTTTTGCAAATTAACTGATTTCCTACAAATAATTTTTTGATATTTTAAAATGTTTTCCAATGTAGGCTACAGAAACAACAGTTATCAGTAATTTTTTAAATATACAGATAGACTGATAGTGAAATGTGATAAGAAATTATAGGTTACCAACAGACAAACTGCAATTACACATAAATGTTGTGTCATGTGACATGATGCATCACATGGCTCTGCTACACACCAATAAAACCCCCAGGAGGAAATGCAGGACGTCAGCATTGTGCTGAATTCTTCCTGTACCTCTTTATAAACGAGAGTGTGATCTCAACTACACTAACAGCTATTCTCTCTGACAAGGGATTCCGTTAAACAAATAATAAGCTTGATATATTGTATTCAGGTGATTCAAGTATTCAGGTACATCTTCAAACTGAATGATTTTAGGTTGAGTTATAAGCAAATTCTGCTTTAAACAAAGTGAAGAATAAAATTCATAAAACTCGAATCATAAGATATATGAATGCTAAGCCACTCTTCGTAACTGCCAGCGATGGGAAAGTCACTCGGATACCATCTTGTGCCTGCATGGATGAATGGATGCTGAAACTTTCAACAAAAGTCACAAAATGATATAGTATTTGTATGTAAAGAGTTTCATACAGCCATTATGTCATTCTGTTCTCTGCACAACAGCTTCCGATTACAGTAGTAGCTACAGGTAACCTGTCCTCCAAATTTGGTCACAGACTCCCATCATCCCTTTAGTACTGTACTTTTGGAGCCATTCAGGGCACTCCATCCATCCCTCAAGTTCTCCTTACCAGGTCTGAAACAGTCATATACATTCATCATCATGCTGCCTTGCACAAACGCTCCTCAGGTCTTTCATCTCCACTGTAAGCATCTCTGAGAGTGTCTCATTTGTCAGACTGAAACAACACTTCTGCAGACCAAGTGTAGAGACAGTACATAATACAGCCAGGTGTATGCACCCAGAAGTAATGTCCAGTTGGACAAAGCACACGTGGACCTGTTTGTCAATGAAAATGAACCCACTGTCAGCTGTGATCCTTGTCTCTGGAGTGGGCCAGCTCTCTAGATCAGGACACACTAGCTCACAATTGGCCATTCTGTTTAATGTAGGCATTTCTTCCTCTCCTACTGATTCTTCCCAGATTGCTCAGAATTCAGCAACAAGGCCAACCTGTTTGTGGCCTGCAAGATGTGATTTCCACTAAAGCTACTGTTAGTGTTCAGAACACCTTGGCAGAACTAGACTCCCAAAAAGGCAGTTTAATCTCAGAAACCAGTGTGATGTGACAAATATTCCCAAGTCCTATAATGACTTTTTTTTTTTACCTTCATAAATTTTAAATGTGTATTGTTCTCCAGGCATTTAATGCACTTTTGTCAGTTGTTAGTATGAGGTAATTTAAAAGATAAGCTGCAAAAGAGAACAAAGTACATTATCAACTTCAGGAACAATTTTATAACCTCAAGCTATCAACAACAGCAAACCCCCTTCATGTGCTGTTCATTAGAGCTGATTCTTTTCAATACCACACTGTAAAACAGTTTGACTGTATAACAGTTGTTTAGTTTCATGCTGCTAAATTGTTTTGGATAAGCCAAAAAAAATAATAAAATAAAATCTGTGGCTTCAGCAGCAGGTTCATGAATTTAGAAAACATATTTCCAGTTTACATACACTAATTGTGCTGGAATGTAATATAGCATATCCATGTTCAAAACAGAAAGTGATATTAAACAAGCAAATCACTGGAACCGTATGAATTTATACTGCTTAATGCATAATTCCCTTCAGCTTTTTATCCAATACCTGCGAGGGATATTTTTAGTTTCATTATATTACGGCGTACAATGCAGGACAGCCCTGACATTACTCGAACAGTTAAATGAAAATGTGTTTGAACTATTCTGTAACTTATCCTAAAAATTTTTATTTTCTAATAACAGCTTTATGGTCAGGGCCAGGGCTAAGAAGAGGTGTTAGCATATAGCTGCAGGGCACCATCCACACACACATTCACAATTTGGGGGCAATCGAGCCCAGGCCACGCACCTCTGGGCATGTTTTAGGAGGTGAGATGAATCCCACATGAACACTGAGAGAACATGCAAACACACAAGGCTTATGTGACTGGAGAAAATCTAGAATTAAAATACCAAGCTGCACGAACATACACAATTCTAAGAATTGGTAAACCAAACAGGTCCAAATGTAATGTGCAAACCGTCAGAATTCAAAACCACAGAGTTCAGAACCTAAAATGAAGCAGAATACAGGGATGTGAGAAGGAAGTTTTTATGGTATCTGATGAACAGTCAGATAATACAGACACTAACTTCACTGTTTATATCTGTTTAGTGTAGGTCCAAATGCAAGAACGATGTATAGAACATTGTTTTACCCTATATATTTATATATATATCAGAAACATCCCAGTGCTGTTAACGTCCACTATCACCACTTGTTGAAAGCCTTTCATCCATTTTGATTGCTTAGTCAGAACTAATTGTTGTATAATGTAAGACACATAGTGTCACAGGTGTTCTAATAACTGTTAATAACATTGTTGGTCACAGCATGGGTGAAAATAGTTTAATAGTTTGCGGTCCGAAATGCTAAAGGAAGAGAAGCTGCCTGCCAAAACCCACATTCAAAACCCATCACAAAAACACTTATTGCAAGAAAACAAGTCTGATAACGTTATAACATCTTAAGAACTTTGTCTCCTTAATAACTGCGTCCAAGTTGTTCTGAATGGCATCCAAATCTGCCTGCATACTTTTAACAAAAACTAACTAGCTTTTAACACAAGGCTAAATTCAAATCCCTCTCCAACCCCAGATCAATGGCGCTACTTGTGTGGGAGAAGGGATTGTACACCCTAAATAGTGGAGGAAACACACAGAAAACAGACCCTGGAGGCCACAGTAATACAGTAATACTATACTGCCTAGCTTCCTCTTAATACGGAAAATGTTATTTAATCTAACGACCTTAATTCTAACCCCACCAACCTTAATTTAATGTATTTCCATTTATTATTTGTTAGAATACTTGATTTTGGTATCGAGCATCGTGGTATTACACCTAGGAAGTTACTGATACCAAGGACAGTTGGTTGGTATCGTGACAACCCTAATATCTAGAGAACCGATATATAAACTGCTAAAAAAAAAATCTTACTGAACAGATAAATTGAAGCTATCACTCAAGTCTCAGAGAGATTAACACCACGAATACACGGTGGCTAAGGAGAAACTAGCGCGCCGGTGAAGTATGCAGAGTTGCTGCTGATAAGCTAAGTTAAGCTAATTAGCTAGAGGATTTTTTTTTTTACAATCATAAGCTAACGGAGATTTACAATAACTACAGCGACTACGGGTACATGTATTTACTACTTGAAAAAGGCGCACAACATAGGTTTATCTGCCCGTATTTACTAAATTAAGGAGTTGTTATTTGCCCCTGGTGCTATTCTGGCTAGTCAGCTACACAGTCACAAGATGACAGGAGCATCCTTTAGCTACGTGTCGCTGAGAGACTCCGGCCAAAGCGAACCAGACAGACCGAGAAACAGAAAGAGAGACCTGTGTCAATCAACCAATGTACATTGCATAATCTGTATTTATCCCTGTAAATACAACCAACAACAATAAAAAAGCATACAAAGCTACTTACCTGCACAGTTAGCTAGCCACATCCATAATTAGT